>JAQQPU010002623.1:33609-51182 GCA_029168905.1 Artemia sp. Kazakhstan ARC1039
CTCCATATTTTAAAAAAGATATAAAAGTTCTTGAATATGTGCAGAGACATGCCACTAAAGTGATATCTGGCATGCAAGAGCTTTCCTACCCTGTAAGACAATCAAAGCTGAATCTCCCTACACTTGTATACAGAAGAAATAGAGGGGATGCCATTCTAGCCTTTAAGTTATTGAGGACTAATATTCTCCCAGCACTATTCCCTACTGTTAGTGCCAATTCAAGAACTAGAGGTCATCACCTGAAACTTGTCAAGCAGTCTACAATATCTAGAATCTGTACTCAATTCTTCTCAACACATATTGTCAACAATTGGAACCAATTATCTAATGAAACAGTTAATGCTGAATCTATTGATGTTTTTAAATGAAGGCTAGATGTTGAATGGTCCTCCAGAGAGTGTAAATTCAATTGGGATGCTATCAAAGATGGAGCAGCACCTGGTCACCAGTGATCCTTGCATACAACTAGTCATCATTCTCAAGCTCTACAAGGAGAAATCCTTAGATTGACCCTAGCTGCAATTTAAGGTAAAACATTTTATATTTGAATTGTCTAATAAATGAGGTTAGAATTGTTGTAAATAAGTATTTTTGAAATATGTTACTCTTGAACAACTTATTTATAAACTAGACTAGTTATATGTTGTTAACCACTTTTCAATAACTTAACTAGTGTTGATAACTTCTTTGCATAGTTATAATTCAGGGTATATATTTGCAAATTAGGGGGGTTGGGAAGGGTAAATTTGAATTTTCAATAGAAGCAATTATTATATTTCTAAAGAGCATAAAAAGGCATTGAGTGGTATGTTCACTTTATTTATAAGTCAATAATATGAACTGCAAAAAATTTACCTGCATCTTAGTTATTTTGGTAAATATTTAGCAGTTCATAGACTATTATTGACTTACAAATAAAGTAAATACACTACTCAGTGCCTTTTTGATGTTTTTTTTCCAAATATAATAATTATTTTTGCTGCAAATGATTTGAAACTTTGCTGTTGACAATTCATGGTATATTCCAATTCTGGGTATATATTTGCACACTAGGGGGGTGGGGGTAAAATTCATTTCTGATTCAAATGAGAGATAAGTTTAAAGTTCACCCCCCCCCCCATAATGTGCAAATATATACCCTAAATTGGTATATAGGCTACAGGAGTGAGGGTAAAATTCATTTACAACAAAGATGATTATTATCATCTCCAAAAGAGGAGTTGGTGTCTATGTCAGAGAAGGCTTCCAGGTTAGTGTTATCAACCTTCCTATTTTTAATGTACCTTGGGTTGAAAGTGTATGGCTTGATATTAATCTTCATGACAAAAAAGTCTGTATTGGGTGTATTTACAGAAACCCTAGCGCACCCAGTCCTGAAGAATTCCCTTGGACTTATTAAAAGAACTATCTCTAGTCAGTGTCCTTAAGTATTTATGAAGCTCTACAAGGCACTGGTTTGTCCACGCCTTGAGATTGGAATGTCCCTGGTGTCCCCCTATTTTAAGAAGGACAGGGAAATACTAGAAAAAGTACAGAGAAGAGCAACTAAGATGGTTGATGGCCTCAAACAAGTGCTATACAAAGAGCATTTGCGTCATCTGAAGCTCCCTACTCTCACATACCAGAGGAAGCAAGGCAACATCATTCTAACCCACAAAGTCATTTCAAAAAATACTCTTCCTGGTCTCCTTGCTCCCCCAGAATGCCTTGTGACAAGAGGACATTCAATGAAAATTTTCAAGAAGCACTCTTCTATCCGAGAGAGAAGCCATTTCTTCAGCCAACAAATAACCAACTTGTGGAATCAGCTCTCTGAAGATACGGTGTCTGCAGACTTGACGATTGCCTTCAAGCTAAGACTTGACAAAGATTGGCAACAGCAGGAGTTCCTCTACAACTGGGAAGCTGCTGAGTCTACAACCCAAATGTAGCAAGCAAATCACAACAAACAAAAAAAAACAACCATTAGATGTCATCACAGAGCATTACAAGGATGGAAAATCCTTAAATTTGCCCCAAGCTGCAATTTAAGGTAAGGTAATTATATTTGGAAAGAGCATCAAAAAAGGCATCAAGTGGTATGTTCACTTTATTTGTAAGTCAATAACATGAACTGCAAAATATTTACCATTATTTTAACCCATGTAGGCTACCTGTAAATTGAATTGGGTAAATTTTTTGCAGTTCATATTATTGACTTAAGCATACCACTCAATGCCTTTTTTTATGCTCTTTCCAAATATAATAATCATTTTTGTCAGAAATGAATTTTACCCCACCCCTATATATACCAATTCAGGGTATATATTTACACATTAGGGGTGGGGGGGTTTGGTAAATTTTATTTCTCATATAAATGAGAGGTAAGTTTAAACTTTACCCCCCCCCCCTAATTTGCAAATATATACCCTGAATTGGTATATATAGGGGTGGGGTTAAAATTAGTATTACATATTATTATAAAAATATATTATTATAATAATAATATTTGGAAAAAGCATAAAAAAGGCATCAAGTGGTATGTTTACTTTATTTGTAAGCCAATAATACAAACTGCAAAAAAATATCTTGGACTGACTGTGACAAAACAATACTGGAAGACAATTTACAGGTGCACAATGCATTGAAAATATATAATTTGGGCTATATATTTGCACATTTGGGGGGGGGGGGTAAAGTATAGCAAGGCTGCATGCAAAATGTGTTAACTCTGATTATTCTGCATATTATAAAGTATGAACTGTTTTCTTAACATGTTTGCTTCTCTCCAGGTAGCTATCTAGGCAAATATCTAGAAATTATGTAGGCTAGCCAGTAGGCTAAATTTTTGTTGTTCATATTATTGACTTATGAATAAAGTAAACACACTACTTGATACCTTTTATTATGCTCTTTCCAAATATAATAATTATTTTTGTCAGAAATGAATTTTACCCTCACCTCTATATATACCAATTCAGGGTATATATTTGCACATTAGGGGGGGGGGGGCAAATGTTATTTCTGATGTAAATGGGAGGTAAGTTTAAACTTTACCCCCACCCCCTAATGTGCAAATATATACCCTGAATTGGTATATAGGGGTGGGGGTAAAACTCATTTCCAACCAAAATGATTATTATATTTGGAAAGAGCATAAAAAAGGCATTGAGTGGTATATTCACTTTATTTGTAAGTCAATAATATGATTTTGTAAAAATTTACCTAAACTTTCCCCCTACTCCCCCTACTGTGCAAATATATAGGCTACCCTGAATTGGTATATAGGCTATAGGGGTGGGGGTAAAATTCATTTCTGACAAAAATGATTATTATATTTAGAAAGAGCATAAAAAAGGCATCCAGTGGAACATTTACTTTATTTGTAAGTAAATAATACAAACAACAAAACATTTACTGGCTAGCCTATGCTAAGTAGGTACTTTATAAAGTTTCAAAGTTGTTTCCAGAATTCCATAATACTTCCTTATGGAGATTAGGGTAACATTCTACTTTAGCTACTTTTGGCTATCTTAGAAAGGGGTTAGGTTAGGAAAATGAAACTTTCAGGCATGGGTCTACAGGCTAAAAGTATGTCCTGAGAAGGTATTTTGAAGTACCTACATCCACTCCTTCTCCCTCTAGAGGGTCCTGAAATTTGCTTAGCCTACATGGCAGGTCTATAACTAGGCCTATAGAATTTTTGACAAAACAACATTTTATCTTAATTTTCTGTTATAAGTGTCTTTTTCTCTGGCTTTAGGCTAGTTCTGAAAATGCAATTCTTGTTATTTGAGTCAAATTTTAAGCCATGTCAATGTTGTTGTTTTTTTCAAATTTAGGAAATGTATTTGCATATCTTTAAAACCTTATAAATTGGGATTAGGCCTAAGCAAAGTTGTGAAGCTGAAAACAATTTTGTTGTACTTCATTTAAGCAGAAGATCTATTATGCAAGGTTTCACTTTAATAACACACACATTTTTAAAGGTCAGGATCCTCTAGAGGGAGAAGATTTTCCTAGATTAACCCCTTTCCAAGATAGCCAAAAGCAGCTAAAGTAGAATTTGAATAGTAATCGATATTCATTTTCCTATTAACCAGAAAATCCCATTTTTAAAAAACTTTCCACCTAGAAGTTTTTAAGATTGTAGGCTAGCCAGTCCCTCCAAACCAGCCCAGTTTTAACGCTACGAAAAAGCCAGAAACTGGAAATTAATATCTATTTTTAATCTAATAGCTCTATTTCTTACCAAGCCTAATTTGAATTATTTCAATTCTTAAAATTCGTCTATTTTATAAAAAATGTTGCAGGTGTACAGTTTAATGACGTAGCTGTTACTTGAAAATAACTATAATCCAACTACAAAACATCTAAATCCTTAAACAACAATTACCAAAGAAAATCAAGCAAAATTTAGAGGTCAAGAAAATAATTCCACAGAGAAAACCATTAAATTGCTTTCAAATAAGAAGATCAATGTTTCAAAATTAATAAATTGTGTAGTAGTGGATTCGTTTCAAAAGTAGTGGATTCTTATGTTCTTTGAAGCAGGCGCATAATTAGGGACAGGGAGCATTTCTCTGCTGCGGATTAAAGGTTAAACTGTGCAGCTTTTCACGCTGAATCGGTTGGTATATACGGAGTAACTGTAGTCTCTACGGTCTGCGTGGACCAGCAGCTCAATTTCACAGTGTTTCTGCTGGTCACATGATTCGAGACAGAGGAATTTCTGAGTTACTGGAGGCAATAAGAAATAAATCATAATCGAGGTGGGACAAGAGATTTTCTTAGGGGGAGGCGAGGATGAAGTCTGCAAATATTTTTGAGGAGGATAGGGTAGGGGGCAACGGCTTGGAAACAAACTCTCACGGTTTTCTTCTTGCTTGTCATAACGTATTCCTAATATTTTTTATTAGGAATAGGGATATTAAGATATATTCCGAAAATATTCCTCTATTAAAAATATCAGGAAAAAGTTCCTAATATTTTTACTGTCAATAAATTACGCAATAAAACTTACTATAATCTTTAATTCAACAATATAACATGAACCAAAAAACTAAATAACAAAAATAAATGCAAGTACCTATTTCTAAAAAGCTAAATGATTTCACTGTTTCCTGAGAAGAAGTTAAAACTGTAAATCCTTGTGGAAAGATAGCCTGAATAAACAAGATTAGTCTTCTATGGCAAATATTCTGCACAAGATGAACCTATCCTCTTATTGTAGCACTAAAAAAAATCTCGGTAATTATCAGAAACTTTTTTTCTGTAGTCTTTTGAAATAACAATAAAATAAATCGTTCAATAGACCAAAAATATTTGTAAATCCGCCTTTGCAAAACCAAAACAAATTAACTGCAAAAACAGAAAGCGACATATTAGAACTTGTTATATTAGACAAATTGGCGTACTTCTAGCAGGCCTATTGTAACTGCGTGCCTTCTTGTAGTACAAAAGTGGCGGAAAAGGCACAGTGGTAGGCAAGTAGGCACATTAATATGCCTATTTCTAGTAGACCTATTGTAACTATTCATTATGGTGAGCTCAGAGAGACTCCAAAAAAGGTATCCCATCCTATATAGACAGTTCCATAGCCTGTAAAGGTTCAACTGCTGACCGATTTTTGGAGTATACAAAAACCTAGATGGCAGGTTTTCATTCTGTTATCATTTAAAGTTAATGCACTCATTTATACCTTTGATAATGAATAGATTAAAAAAAAAAGATTTGATAGGACTGATGGACCAACAGCATTAGAAGTAATTTATACCATGCTGCAGAATACATCTCTATTGAAGATGCCATTTTAATCCCCAAACTCCAAGAATAATACTGCAGCCAGTCCATTGTTATTCCATGGTTCTTTTCAACACCTAATAGACATGCCTCAACATGGCCCTAGTTTAAAGTTCAAAAGATTGTTAAATATTTGATTTAACCACCAAATAACTCTCTAAAAGTACAAAAATTCTGGTAAATTATTCATTCTCAAGCTTTCAGCGCATAAATCCAGCAAGTACTAATATTTAGCTTCCATTATTGGTAAGTAGCAGATCGAATATTTTTATTCAAGACGAGTTTTTACTTGCAGAGAGCTAGAAGGGTAGGTGTAACACCACATTCATTATTCATTTCCGATTTTTACCAATATGTATAGGAAAATACCTGTCTTCATTAAAATTATTCGAAAAAGTCTCAAATCCAAAAGTCTTACTAGCATTTTTTGGAATTAGTCAAATTGATTTTGGTTAATGCTAGAATTCGCCCGTAAACCTAGGATTTGTCAATGTTTAGGATTTTATAGTGATATTTGTGATTACTTTCTGTCTCTAAAGAAAAACATTTAAAGTGTAAAATTTCCTTGCCTAATAAGAGAAAAATAAAATTCATTTTACTGAAAACTTTCTGATTGGGGCTTCTCCCTATTGCATAGTACATGTCTGTTACTTCCCTATCATTTGTGCCTTATGTTTTTCTGTATTGCAATGTCACTTTTTATGTCCATATTATTTGGTATAAGTTATAATAAGTAAATCAGTATATATCTACAGTGCCATCTTCTATTTTAAAGGGGTATTTCGCAACATCCTAACTTTTTATTGTGTCTACAGTCTTTGATTAAATGTAAATCTTTGGTTGCTGCACCGTCTGTGAAAAAAGAAGAATACGAAAACATCTGTTGTATCGAATTCAGCGCCCATTCAAAACACTGATTATTGCCGCATATTGTCAAATATGGATATGTTACCACCATTAGAAAATAGGGGGGGGGCAGCCACTTTTTCAAATATAGGATGCATATTTAGTGAACCCAAAGCTTATCACACATTTTTTCTACCTTTAACACTTCTTATGCACTAATGGGTTGATATTTAGAAATTAGGATGAGACCAATTCCAAAATCACAGGAGTTCAAGATCACAATGGCGAATCTCTGGGTGCCGCCTCTGAAAAAAATAGAAAATTATAAAACGAAAAAAAAAAGAAATAAGTTCAAGTAAACTTGAAAAAGAAGGTATGTAGCGGATGACAATGAAATTTAAAATCAAGAATCTTTGATAAAAACAATTGCATCATAAATTCATAAAGGATCATATCATTTGAAAATTTTTGGTCTCTCACAGTATATTGCAGATTCAGCCCCCCTCTCCTTTAAAATGGCAATATCATGATGGGGGTGCTACAATTTCGACTAACCTTCACAAGCACTAACCGTTATAATATCTAAAAGGAAAATCCGTCAGAACCACTAACCGTCATAACATCCAAAAAATTTATAAGTTTATATAATAAGAATAATTATATAATAGTTTAGAAACAAATTTCGGCTATATATTTGCACATCAGGGGGGTGGGGGTAAAGCATAGCATAAATTAAATACGTAACCTAACCTAACCTAGGTACTTTTCCCCCCTAAACCCCAAAAAACTAAAGTTTTAATATTTTAGATATTATGACGGTTAATGGGTCTGACGGATCTTTTTGTCGATGTTAAGACGGATTTTGTAGTGCTCCTGACGGTTAGATGTTAGAACGTCTTCCCTTATGACGCCCTATTGTGAATTGTGTGGCATGAAAACAAATGTTACTACCCTGAAAAATGTTGCTACCCTTAATATTCGTAGTTACTAGGTATTGCTGAATTTTATTTTGTACTCTTGAATAATTTCTTTTCTTACCATGAGTTCTTAAAGAATCAATGCTTATTGTTGGTAAGAATTTGAATACGCTGATCCCCTATTGTGGATATTATGGCCCGAAAAAAAATATTGCTACCCTAAAAAAAATTCTCGCTGTACAGTATTCGTGTTTACAAGGTATTTCTGAATTGTATTTTATACATATGGATTTTTTTATAATGGGTTCTTAAAGATTGGAGGCTTATGTTTGTCTTGTAAATTGAGTCAAGTGAGCCGTTTCGAAACCTCTTTTTTTCAAAATACTATTCTTGGTTCTAAGAGTATGAAAAAGTGATGTGAAAAAATTCAGATTGGAAAATCGCTTCAATTTGTGAGACACAGATATTATTCCTATATTCCGGGATTTTTCCCACATTGCATATTCCTAGAGTATTCATGAAATTGTGATTTACCTTAATATATAACTCTGATTGCTGTGTTTAAAGAATTTTCTTTTCAATTCCCCAAGGAATTGAACTATTTGCCGATTATCATATAAGCGTTGCCATACTAAAATTTCAGAAAATATTTTCGGGCGAAACCGAGAAACATTTCTCGGGTAGTCTGAAATTGAAAAAGAACAGGAATGCTTGTTAGATCCCCTCCCCAGTCATAAACAGCGGGAAGCATGTTAGTATCCATAAAAACCAAACAACTGAAAAAGAAAAAACAAGCCAACCTACTAAAACGAAAACTAGAACGAAAAATTTCAGATAGTATCTCAACCTACAGCACCAAGAAAAATATCAAGATGTTCACCAAACACACAGCCAAATGCTGAAGAAGACAGAACAAAACAGATCCTTTCTCAGTTTTGATAAAAAAAAAAAAATAATGGAGAGCCGTTTAAAGAAGAAGAGACCCTAAATCTAAGAAAATTAATATTTTCGGCTGCAAAGGCTAATTTCAATGTGTGTCTTCTTAGATCAGGTATGGCTGAAATTTATTTCCAAAATGAAAATCTTGCAAACATTTTGATTCAAAAGTCTAACACGTTATCTTTTGCAGGTACCACAGTCGAATGTAAAATCGTAATAAAAAAGGCCATCCACAAATATGTGCTGTATGGACTTGACCTGGATCTTTCTAATGAAGAAATTCAGCTTAAGCTACTAGATGCATCAGGACGACTAGTAGAACCAGCAACTGTAACTAGCCTTCGACAAAAGAAGGATGGTGATCTAGTGGACAGTAAATCTTTTCTGATAATCAGCCAAAAAGAAATAGAAGTTGCGATGTATATGGCCAAAAAGTTTGGTACAAACAATACAAAACAAAACCGTTCCAGTGCACTATTTGTCTGATGCATGGCCATACCAAAAATAACTGCAAGCAAACGACTCCTGCATAGCCACAATATGGAGGAACGGGTCACAATCATGATGCTTGCACAGCACGAGAACTATACTGCAAGAATTGTAAAACATATGGGCACTCTTCCCTGCAAAAGCAAATTTGTCCTTCGTATCGGAAAAGACCTGTTATAGTTAGGTTGTCAGACCAAATGAGACTTCCGTACTCTACGGTAGCAGCAGGAATTCCCAATTCAGAGCTAGCTCAAAGACTGACAACAACACGAGGTCACTCCACACTGAACCCCCCGAAAGATAATGTGAGTCAACCTCACAATAGTGATTTAGAAAGCAGCAGAGGGCCTCACCAAAAACAGCAAATACATGGCATTACGCCTCTACAATCAACACAACAAATACAAAGAAAAGACACGCACTCTTCTCAGCACAGGCCACAGGCAGCCTCAGAGTCAAGCGAGTTGGAAAAAATTGCAACATATTTAACAGTTAGCCATCTGATTCAATCCAGTGGAGAAATGCAGCAAGTGAAGGCACTTACGACTAGGAAAGCTATCACAGCACTTCTCGGCCCAACCATTTGGGCTTCTGCAACTGCTGAAGTTCAGCTCCTGAAAAGTGCAATAGCGATCCCTGTTTCGTCCCAAAAAAGTGAAAACGAAGAGGCAGAACAAAAAGATTCAGTAAACCTAAAGAAAGTTAGCAAAGGGAAAAAAGCACCTCGCACCCAAACTAGTCGAAAACAGCAAGCAGATAGAGAAAGGGAAGACGATCTCCTCTTCTTCGCAAGTGACAGTTATACAATTGATATGGCAAATCTAGAAGGAAATAACGGACCTTAAAACATTGAAAATCCTCCAATGGAATATGATTTCCTTAAACTCAACTGAGCTTCTAGACTTGACAAATTGGCTAAGCAAAATAATGCCGGCATTGTATGCCTACAATCTACATGAGCTAAAAAAGATTATCATTCCTAGTTTTAAAATATATAGAAAAGATAAGTCTTCCGACCGCAAGGATGGAGGTGTTGCTTTACTTGTCAAAAATGATCTATCTCACTCTGCAGTGCCAATTAAACCATATAATCACGATGTAGATGTTGTTGGGATCATTCTTCACCTAAAAAATGGTGACCACCTTCAAATATGTTCCTTTTATAATCCCAATGGAAGAAATCCAATTTTTTATGTTTTACGCGAACAGCTAACTGGGAAAAAAACAATTCTGTGTGATGATTTTAACGCCCGTAGTCACCAGTGGGAAGATGTAATTCAGCCAAACACAGCAGGAAAGTGTATTGAAAAGTAATTCTAGAGGTATCAGATGCTTTAGTCCTTACACCGTTTGGTCTAAAGACCTATTACAATATAAGGAACGGAAGTTTCTCAACAATTGACCTACAGATAGGACCAGCATATCTACTTCTACAGGTAAAAATCCATAGTGTACAACACCTACAGACAGACCATTCTGCAATTCTGACCACAATAAATGAAACAAGCTGCGAAACTGAGCCACCTACCTTTAGATTTAACAATAAGAAAGCTGACTGGCAAACGTTCAAACATATCTTAAGTAATAAAAATTATGAAGAGGTTCTTCAAGCTCCAGAGGTAGATTAAAAAGCCAAAATCCTAACCCGTGTCTAAAAAATGCTGCTTTAGACAATTCCAAGATCTTCCAACCAGCCTACACTACCCCAATCCAAAAAGACAAACAAAGTATGGTGGAATGATGACTGTAAAAAGGCCGTCGATGAAAAACGCAAACTTAGAAANAATGATGACTGTAAAAAGGCCGTCGATGAAAAACGCAAACTTAGAAATAAGTTTCAGAAATATCCTAGCACGGAAAATCTTTACATCTCCGCAGAGCAGAAAGCAAAGTGAAAAAAGTAGTCCTAAATGCAAAGAGATCAACTCTTTCTGGAACTCTCGGAACAATTTACAACTGGAACTCTCGGAACTCTCTGGAACTTTCTGGAACAACTCTTTCTTTCTTTCTGAAGAATTTTTCAAAAACACTAGACATGAATTGCCCACTATCAAATGTCCATAGCTTCATCAATCAAATGGCGGGAAAGAATACAAAAGATGGTATTATATCCACATTGCAGCATGACAGCATTCTCCTTAGCAGTAGCCAACGAAAAGTGGAGGCCTTTTCCAAATATTGCGCATAACCAGCCCCCAGTACATTTCCTCACCTCACCCCAAGTGTTTGCAAACTCCACAACAAAACAAAGGCCAAGGAAGAACTTGTGGAACTATTTACAGAACGAGAGCTTCGCGAAGCTCTGGAGAAAGTGAATATGGACTCAGCATCTGGAGAGGATGAAATAAGTTACTTGATGCTGATTAATTCAGAGCGGAGATTTAGAAGAGCCCTAATTGATGCATACAACGAATCCTAGAAGCAAAGTATTTTTCCCAAAATTTGGAAGAAGTCAATAATTACTCTAGTGAATAAACCAAATAAACCACCAGAAAGGCCATCTTCTTACAGGCCTATATCACTTTTACCCGTCCTTGGTAAAATTATGGAAAATATAATGAAGAAAAAAAAAACAGTAGTTTTACTATTGATGACGGTCACTGCATATGAGACCGAAATATCTAGTATTTTTGTGAAATTGTATCAGTGTTTGTGAAAATAGCTGTCTATTAAAAGGATTTTATCCCTATATGAACTTTTATTTATCGTCGTGGAAAAGCAGTGTGGTCTCCGAAATTATCTAAACCACCTTGTTATTTTTTTTTTAATTGCAAGCAATCATCAGCATTTCTACACAATAACGTATCATTTTTTCACATAAACCAAAGTCATACTATGGCCGAGGTAAAATGGCCTAAAGCCCTCTCTGTTTCTTTCAAAAATGAGGCATAAAAATCTTACGAAAAAGCTTTTCTTGTGAAAAAATGGGGTGGTTCCAGCCCTTTAACCAAAAAACAGGAGATATATCGCTGCTTCCAATGGTATTGTTTTTATTTAGGCACCCATTTTTGTGGGGTTCCAGAGTATTTTTTCGAAATTCTCATAAATATTTTTTCGCAAAAAACTTTTACCATTAAGATTAATCGAAATAAAAGCTATCAATCTTGGATCAGCCTCAAATGGGAATTCTTCCTTACTTGACAGTTTTTTTTTTCAAATGCATTAATATTTTAGGTTACTAGGGATTAGATTTCGTTCTTTAATAGGTTGTATCTAACATTCGAACCGTGACATACGTTTTCAATCACTGGTTTTCTTGAAATAATAATACGCACCTAGGGGCAGAGGAGATGACGTACACGTTAAAATCTCCATACGTTTTTAAGATTTTTCAGGATATTTTCAATAATCCATATTACCACAAAATTTGCCAGTTTATAGCATTTGTTTCAAAGTAGTAGAAAACAGAGACCAACAAACCTGACTGCCTTTTACTATCAATGTTGACCTACAATTGCAAAAAAATCAACAAATGTATCGAATTTTAAATGGTTGCTAAATCTGTAAGCATAGGTCAAAGAGGCCTGGGGAAAGAGTTTTATTTTACGTTAAAAGAATAGAGGAATGAATTTGGTTGCTTGGTAGCTATGAGAGCAGACAGGTTACCGCTCGGGAAGCATATGGGCCGATGAAGGCAGATAAAGGCAGAGAAGGCAGAGTCCTTTCTTTTAACCAACGAGAATATCGGGTAAAAACTTTTACATTTTGTATGGGAGTGCAAAAAATTGTTAGATTTAAGGGAATAATTTTTTAGGGAGCGCTTTACTGAAAATGATAATGAATATTTTTTTTTGGGGGGGGGGATTCAAGGGCTAGGGTAATTCCTGAGACCAGGGCTGAACCACAGAGGTCTTTGTTTCTAAGTAGTATTAGATATTTATTTTAAAAATTGCTATCACAAGCCCCAAATCAAATTTTGGGGTCTATAAATAAAAACAGGATAAACAAAAGGGCATAAAAAGCAAGGAAAACTAAAAGACTGGCAGAAGAACACCAAAATTAAAATTACCAAAATGAAAATCCATTCATTAGTCATTATTTAACCTGAGATTGGTCAAAGCATGTTAAAAACATAAAAACATGCAACACAAAACCAAAAAAAAAAAAAAATGAATATAAACATAAATTTAAAGGGGCAATAAAAAAAAGAAGGGTAAAAACAAGCGGATATGAAAACAGGCAGCGCCTGTACCAAATAACCAAAAGAGGGAATTTCCTAGAAGTTTTGTTCATTTTTTTTCCGTAGTGTAGGGGGCAAATGTTTTTTCATATTTGGAGGCACAAAAGCGAATGAGTGATAAGGTAAGAAAAGGCCTGAAAAGGGCGGAATTTGGGAGGGGAGTATCTTTTCGGGAAAACACGTTTCATGCGAGAGATTGTCGCTGCATTTCTTAAAAAAATGGAGGCATAAAATACCTCTCCTGTACTCAAGCGTTTCTAAAGTAGCTTTGTTTTAGAAGGAGAGAGTATGTTAAAAAGAGAGGTTTCTGTTGGATTACATTTTTGTGTAGATATTAAGTAATGTTGCTTGTTGGTTAGTGTCTTGTTCCTTTCGTCATGTCCTTGCTGGTTTTTAGACAAATAAAGTATTATTACTAATTCAAAACCAAATCCATTTGTACTATATCCCAAAAGAAGACTTTAAAACAGATGGCGTTGAAGTACATGCAACATAAACTGTTAAAACTTCCCTCTTCTCTGCGGTTTGTGTTAGCGGAATTTGTTCCAAATTTGCCAACAAATCTGGCTAAGTAATTTCGGAATGCTTTTGTAAAACCTCAACAAAGAAGAAAAAACGATTTTCAGTTTTCTTCGAAATAAACGAATAATAATTCGAAATTAACGAAATAAAATTTTTTTAAATCGACACTGTCATTTATCAAGAGCTAGAAACAAATTTATTTGCCCGTTGGTCAAGAATGAGGGAGCTAGAGTTAAATAAAAGATATCAGCTTCATTTCATTGTGAATAAATACAAATTATCTGAATTAGTAAGTAAAGCACCATCGCTACTAACGTTTAAAAAGGATTTAAAGAAGATGATTCTTTCAATCTACAGTAACGGGCTATTCTATTTTGTAAATTATTCAGTGATTATCGTTCCTATCTTTAGTTACTTTTTTCCTCTAGTTGTTTTTTTTTTTCTTTCTTTTTCTAGCCTCTTCTTCTTCTTTCTAATTTTGTGAAACGTGCATTTGTTGTTGTTGTTGGTTTGTTTCTTGTGATAAAAGCGAAGCATTGAGTTCTACCCTTCTGTCTACCTTGATCTGTACGCTCACCAACGATATGCCGATATTCAAAAAAAGGGCTAGGCAAAAAAAAGGGCTAGGATGAAGAAAAAGGGCTAGGCAACGACTACTACTAAGTGACCTTGTAACATATGTTAATACTTTTTTCTATTGAGTTTAGTGGATTGTGAAGTATTTTCATGTGTAGGGCTTTTACCACTTACCAGATAAGTATCATTAACTTTATTTGTAAGGAGAAAAACTTGTAATTCCTTTTGTCACTAAGAAAAGGAAACTTAATCAACCTTCAAAATTCCTTTTCTATTACGTCACTATCAAACCAAGCTGATATTTATCCTTTTCAAGAACAGGCACACCCACAAAAAGGAGGAGTGCGGCCAAATATAATGTCATATATTTTTTTCTATAAAATTTTCATTTTTCATATTAATGCCAATTCACCCCCTCCCCTGATTTAAATATTACAAATGTGATGTTTTATATGTGCTTTGCATATAAAGGGTTACTACACCCTTGGCGTAGTCAGGGTCGTCCTAAGGCATAAATAATTTCTTAGACCACACTGCTTTTCCATTTACGAAAAATTAAGCAAGAAAAACGGGTTTTCATTTAATATGTGAGTTTTGTTTCCTATTTATTTGTATTTTTTCTTTTGTTTTCTTTCTCTTTATGTGTTTAGTATGTTTTTATTTTGACGTAAGTTAAGGTTTTTAAAAAGAACATTTTTTGTTTCATTTTTTTCTTTTCTTTTTTTCCGTTGAGAAAGGCTCCCGGACGTGGGGCCGAAATATTCGGAGTATTTTTGTTTAATTAAGTGTTTATTTTGTTGTATTCACTGCTTTATAAAAATTAAAACCCGTTTTTCTTGCTTAATTTGTCGTCCTATGGCTGTGTGTGAGTGCGTGAGAGGATGGGAAGGTCATTTAAAAAATACGCCCTTCTGCTAAAAACCCTTAAAAAGAGACCAAAAGAGTTAACCGACCTTCAATTCCTTTTCTATTCGATCGATTTCAGCACCCAAGGTATCTACAATATTTTCACCATGTTTCAACATGAAAACTTCAAATTCATCTATCGTCTTTAGTCTGTGAACTTCCTGAAAAGAAACAACAAATTTGTAATTAAGTTAAACCTAAATTAAATTAAAATCACAAAATCAAAAGTTTCAGCCGTGAAAATTTGGGCTTGTTTGTTGATCAAACTTGTCATATTATAAGCAGCTGTACTCCAAGAATTATTAGAGACTTTGAAACTAAACCAAACACAAACCAAACGAACAAAACAAATTTGAATTTTCAGCTGTGAGATTTTGGACTGGTTTATCAGTTAAATTTTTTATCAAACACTATATCTGAAATATCATCAGAGCAGAGACTGGATAGCTATTTCCTTCAGAACCTTCATAATTATCATTAGCATTATGTTTTAGGATCATTAAGGGAGTTTTGGTATCACTAAAAATTCCAGCTGGATTACTAGAAATTTTCTCTCTCCCTTGTTATACTACTTCATATGTTCAAATCATCCCTACTTTTCTAAGCGTGGCAAGGGGTGGGTATGTAGGCAATCCTGCAACAGACACTTCAAAGGAGAAAAATATTTCTTTACGACAGCCCCCCTCCCTAACCGTGGACGACCTGCTTTCCGTTTATATCATCCGCACTTTTCTCATTATTTCATCGTCAGACGTTGAAAACAAAATCCGACAAAGAAAAACAAAACCATCTGTATACCGTTGATTAAGAATTCTTATTACATCCTATCAAGGTCTGCAGTGCATGCTTTAAATGATATTAAAAAACACGTAAAAAGGGGAAGAGTAAATTTTTCCAATGGAGGTAAATTCTGCATTTTCTTTATTTTTCTATTTTTTTTTTATTTTTTTGTGGAAATGGCTATGGATATTATTCTGCCGTTTGAAAAGCTATGGGAAGCCATCCAAAGATGTTTTTCATATCTTAGGGCCTTATCACAGTCTTATCAGGCCTATTGCAAAGCGATGATTTTGTTTCTTTCTTTTTCTTTTTTCGCTAGTCTTTCTTTTTGCTGCCACTTTTGCAGTATTGATTGTTTATATTTTTGTATGGCTTTGTTTTTATTTGTGTATTTCTTTGTTTATACTTTTGTATTGCTTTGTTTGTGTTTTTGTTTTGGTACTCCGCTAGTTTTTACAATTTTGCTTGGTGTTTAAAAATTTGGCTTTTATTTATTATTACATCTTTTTAGGAGGCTTTACATTAAATATTTTTATTGTTTTTTTCATGAATACGGGATGCAGAGCAGAGCCTATGATCGAGCAAAATTTAATCAGCTCCAGCCTTTTGTACTCAGATCATCCTTATCTACAAAAAATAAAGACGTTTTTACTTTTATAACTTTAATAAGTCAAATAATATTAACATTTTGATTATTAATATAAGTATATGTATATTAAACTTACAATGCACATTCATTTGTATTTTTTCAGCAAAGTGCAAATTATGTTCTGGCCTTGGGAAGGCACAGGGGTTTTGAACCCTACTCATGTTAATTTCTGCTCGTTTTGAGCTTGACTCAGTTATTTATTGCAATTTCTGTTCGTTTTGGGTTTCATTTATTTATCGATGCTGATTTGTGGTAGTTTCACGCTTGGTAGATTATTTTATTTTATTTTTGCTCATTTTTGGTTTAATGGAGTTCTTAACTTTTCTTTGAAAAACTTATTTTGTGAAAAAAAAAATTTTAATTAATTTCTGTTCGTTTTATACTGACATGGTCTTTTCAGGGAAAAAGAAAATAATTCTTTAAATCTTTTCGTTTTTTTTAACACTTTATAGTTTGCCTGCTATTTGTATGCTGGAGAAAAATTTACAGCAATTTTTAACAAGATAAACCCTTTACCCTTTTAAAAATCTGGACACAAATAGTAGTGTTTAATTTAGTTTCATACCTCCTCTAGCTGACCTGAAATAGAAAACTTGATTCCATTCGCAAAAAAAATCTGTTTACTTTCTTTGACAGCTTGGATATACGCTATTTTGATTTGGTTAAATTTTAAGAGCAGAGAAGCCCCGAAAGTTTGAACATAATATCCTCAATCGTTTTTGGGATACTGCTGAGATGTCTTATTGGGAATTAGCATTAAAACAGTGCATTTTGATTCAATCTTAAGGCAACATTTAGTTTTTAAACATAATGGGCAAACGGGAGGGTGGGCGTGCGAGGGGAACTAGTTGCCCTCCAAAACTTTCGACTATTAAAAAGGGCATTAGCCCTTTCTAATTTCAATCGAACGAGCCTTTTTCGAATTTCCTAAGACAACTCCTTCGATACGAAGTGCCCTGGTCTAAAAAAAAAGAAAGAAAAAAAAATA
>JAQQPU010002624.1:0-34666 GCA_029168905.1 Artemia sp. Kazakhstan ARC1039
ATTAAGCTTAAAAAGCTTAATCCAAATAAGTTTCTTGAGCCAGACGGAATTCATCCTTGACTCTTAAAGGAAACTCCTACCCAATTGGTACTGCCACTCAAGGCTCTTCCATAAGTCTATTGCTACCAAATTCATACCGATGGACTGGAAAGTTCCTCATATCTTGCCAATACACAAAGGAGGAGACTGGAGCAAAGCTTCCAATTATTGGTCAATCAGTATTATATCTGCTATTGGGAAATTCTTAGAAGGTATTGTAAATGCTGCTCTTCTCAAACATTTGGTCACAAATTACCTTCTATAAAAACAACAACATTGATTCTGACCATGTAGATCAGTCAAAACAATACTGATTGACTCATACAATCACATAACTGAGCTTGGTGACAAAGGTCTCCCAGTGGATATGGTTCTGCTAGATTTTTTAGCTAAAGCCTTTGATTAATCTGTCATTAAAGACTCCAGTTGAAACTGAAAGCAGTTGAAATTGAAAAGGGTGGATTGGGTAATGTCTTTCTTGAAAGGAAGAAAGCAGCAGGTAAGAGTTTTTGACAAAGGAAGTACAGCTTACTACTCTTAAATAGCAGAAGCCTTAAGTGGGATGTCTCAAGGAGCTGTTTTGAGGCCTACACTCTTCCATGTCTACATTAATGAGGTGCAAGAAATGTTACAAAGAAACTTAGCCCATATGCCAATAACTCAAAACCTATTGGTCCTGTTGACACACAGCAGGGTGTGGCCTCAATACAGTCAGATCTAGACAGCTTTTGCAAATGGGCCAAGAAAAAGAAACCATTTCGTCTGCAACCACATCATAAGTCTATAGGAGGGTCTAAGGAAGATAACAGTGGGATCAACAAATGTTGACAGCTTGAAATCAAATCTCCACATGGACTGGGTGACTAAACCATGGCTCACATAAAGGGATAAGAAGATGTCCCATGGCCTTATCATCACTGACTGGCATAGACTGGAATTATCCATTTTGCCAGAAAGTGTGATTTAATTGTAAGTAATGACTTTTTGTTTATCCACATATGCTCAAAATATATTTATCTTTATGCACATAAATGATTATAAATAGAATTTGTTTGATTTGTTGAGATCATAAAAATCTAGGCATTTTTTTTTTACCACAAATGACTACAGCCCAGGGTTTAATTCAAGGCTGGTAAATTTTGCTTCTAAATTTCACAGAATATGTCTGTATTAAAAATTTTGAGAAAGTATACTCCTTTAGTAATTCTGTGTCAGCTATCTAATGAGACAGCCTTCATCTCTGATTAATTCAATGATTCAAAATGTAATTACAAAGCTTCTCAGCTTTTCCACTAAAATCTGGTGAAAAAGCTGCTGTACCTAGTTTTTGCTTAGGAATTTTACTACAATAGCTAAAATGTAATGTTGTTGAAAGGTTTTGGAAATCTGGTTGGTCATTACATTACAATGAATGGGCATGAGTCTATAACTAGCAGGCTAAATCTAAGAGTCTTCAGTGGTGCCAACAAAAACTAAACTAGACATTGAATGAATGATTTTTATTACCCATCTTTAGCAATACAAAAAAGTAAAAATGGAGTAGAGAGAAAATGAAAAGAAAACAACAAAACACATCGAACAAACAAAAAACTTAAATTAATACTCCAATAACTAAAAGAAAAAAAATAACAATGGCGAAACTATTTACATAAGAGTTCTTGCAAATTATGAAAGCATATTGTTGAACATTCATAGAGACAAAATTATTATCAAGCTAGGCATATTTATAAATTGAAATGGAATGTTAATTCTTTGACTGACAAATACATGCATTGACTTGTTCTTTAATTTTTACTTGTAGAGCACATTGTTAATTTTCATGCTTAATGCCTGTGATTTGGAATACTTATTTATATGTCTCAATATATTTCAGCGAGTTAGTGTTGGTCAAGGATTTAGTCACTATTTCTGAAATGGACCAAAAAGAATTTTTTTTAAAGTGGAACAGCTACTTGGATGTATTTCATGGATCTTTTTTATCTCTATTAAACAGTGAACATTTCACAGATGTCACCCTGTCATGTGACAGTCAAAGCATCAACTGTCACAGACTTATTCTCTCATCTTGTAGTTCCTACTTTGAAACACTGCTTCTTGGGATTTCACACCCCCATCCTATTATTATTCTAAAGGATGTGAAATATCATGATCTACTAGCTTTGGTGAAATTTATGTATACAGGTGAAGTAACTGTTTCACAATCTCAAACTAGTTCATTAATACAAGTGGCTGAAATGCTTAAAGTTAAAGGTCTTGCTAATCCTGATGAGACAGTTAACCAGATTCAGAAACCTAGGTATTGCTCTCAAAATACTCTAATGACTCAACCTGCCGTAAAGAGAAACAGAGTTGATACAACCTCTGAAAATAACTTTTTGGCTGAAGATTCTTCCAGTAATCTAGAACCTCCTGTAGCAGATCCCTCAAATGATAAGCTGGTAAACTATCCTGCTGAAACTAGTTTCTCTGTTTATAAATCAGATATTGCTGCATGTAACTCACTGGTAAGTTTTTTTTTGTTGAAGTTCACTTTATTCCAAGTCGAGTGACCAAAGCATGGTTATGTATTTGATTTTATTTCAATTTCAGGAAGGAACTAGGCTAGGTTGAAGTCAAAAGATAACATGATGCTTGTGTAATACCTAAACACTAGAATCTCCTTCCCCACCTGAAAAACATCTTTGACCAGAAATTTATTAATTGAGCAGTTCAAAAGCACATGGTCTGGTTTTGCTATTAATATTTTCTTCTTTGATCTGACAATTTCTTTTTTCTCACATTCTGGTTTTGGTTAATTCGGAGTGCCAATAGGCTATCATAGTGCTCCCTGATGTTTGCCAAAAGTGCTTAATTTTTGTTTTTCCACAAGGTAATGATAGATCACTTTAATAATATATAAATCCGAGTCCTTAGACCGCTGATTTGAATAGAATGAACATTTATATATTGAGAAATGAGCTGAGATGTAAAATGTGAGGCTATGGTCCTCACATAAGTTAAGAGAACTCTTTCAGTGTTTTTTCATCACAAGGTAAACTAATGTCTGTTGGAAATAGGTACCGTATTGCCAAAAATCTATGTACATGATCCATTTAAACTTTTGACAGAAACAAACAAATCCAGAACACTTGTTTAAAACAAATCCAAGATAAAAAAAAGCCCCATCTTAGGCTGCTGATTTTTCGATTTAACAAACTTTGATAAGTTTGCAATGTTGACTCCTTTAGACACTGTTTTCAGCTTAGGAATTTACTGTATGCTAAATTTCACAAGTAAAGCCTTTTTCCAGTTAGGCTGAAATTCCTAGGAAACTACATTTCCAGGTCGCTGTTTCTCTCTGTTTATTAAAGATGGGAAAAGGGCCTTAACTTTTTTTTTTTTACAAAGGCTCCTGGCCATGTGTAACTTTATTTGTCTTTTTCCGTATTTTTAAAAGATTTTTAATTTTACACCCTTGAACATGCTAAGATAAGAATTAGGCTAAATTACCTATTTATTTCTTTGTGGTAGATGTTTTCTGGCAAATTGGCTCTAGCATAGACAGTCACATCAAGTATTTCTCTGGAATAACTATCTTCATCCACAGTAATTAATTTGAAAAAGGTACTCATATTATAAATTTTGTAATAAAAACTACTGAGCTATCAGAATGTATCTGTATTCTGCTGATCAGAATAAAGCTAAGTCTATGGAACCAAACCTCCAATTTTCTCATGATGTTTGACAGATTTGTCTGTCAATCCGTAAAATACCTATTTTGGATGGATTATTAAATTTTGCCCTTCTCTTTATGTTTATGCTTTGATAATATTCATTTTAATTTAATTGTTTTTTTTTTAGCATGTCAAAGAAGAATTCGCTGCTGTTAGTGACAAAGGGGGGTACACTAGTTCTAGTCAGTTTGAAGATGATGGAGACCATTTTGATTTCGGCAGTGAAAAAGTAATCATTTGTTTTCTTTTACTAATTTTTAGCTTTTTTCAAAGCAAATGATTAATCATAACTCTTTTCTTTGAAACAGGTCTTTCTTCATTTGACTAACTGGTAGTTCTTTTTCTATCTTTATACCAGCAATAAGAATAGTTAAGCATAACTTCGTGTATATGACTAAAACAAGGTCCAATTTGTCAAATATGTGTCTTTTTCTCAAATTCAGTTGTTTTGTTTCAGTTGTTAAAATTCAGTTGTTTTGTCTTTGAAAAAAGAAATTTATTCTACTTACCAAAAAACAAGGAATGACATTTTTTTTTTTTTTACAAAACAGTTATTTTATGAAAAGGTATTTAGTTGTAGCTGCAAATAATCGTAGTTGCTGCAGTAGCTGATTCCAGTGAGTTTTCCCAGTAGGCAAAGCCCATATAATATGAATAATCTCTGTTGCCAACTTGTCTGCAAGTTCTGTGGACATAGTGAACTTTTTCATGAAAATAATCATTAGAGTACAACTCTAAAAAAGTTATGTGAGCTTTGCCTCTCACAGAGACTATCTGTCTTGGCTTGACTCTAATTAGGCTCTCCGGTCTTTGATTACTTTGACCAAGTTTTTCACTACCAACCCCTACCTTTGACGAAGTCACTAGCTGCAACCAAGTAGGGAACAAGCCACTGCCCATGACAATTAAAAACTAATAAACACTTTTTTAAAGGAAACTGGCAAATCATAAAAAGTTTCCATTTTTAGCTGATACAGGAAAGGAAATTAATATCTAAATCAGTCTTAATAGAAAAATTTTATTTTTAAAGGAAATTGCTCATTGGAAAGGGAATTGCTATATCTAGGACTTTTTGTAGGCCTAATTGAAACACAATGTTTAAAGTAGAATCAATTGTGCACAAAAAATTGCATCTTCATATATAAGAAAATGAATGGCATCTTAATTGCTGATTACAACCGTAACGACGTTATAGTAAAACTATATGATGAAGTTTGTTGCTACTGGGGTTTGTTATTTACTATATCATAGGCAGCGCGCTAGCGCTGCCTAAGTAAAGAACGATGTGGGCACAGTGTATTTTTTTTTCTCCATACCCGGGCACTTCGTATCGAAGGAGTTGCCGTAGAAACTTCGAAAAGGGCTCATTCGATTGGAAATTGGAGTGGCTAGTGTCCTTTTTAATAGTCAAAAGTGATTGGAGGGTAACTAGCCCCCCCCCACGCCCATCATTCCCCCAAACACATCCAATTAAAATGTTGAGATAGCCGTTTTGTTCAGCGTAGTTGATTTCTAGATAGAAAATGTGTTTTTGAGGAGGACACTCCCCCACAACCCTCAGGGCAAGGGTTTTAAGTTATGCCCTGGGGGCATATAAGGTTTTTACAGAAGGTGTTGTTGTAGAAACTTCAAAAAGTGCTCATTCGATTGGAAATTCAAAGAGCTAGTGCCCTTTATAATAGTCAAAAGTAATTGGAGGGCAACTAGCCCCCCCCCCCCACTTTCTTCCTTCCCCCAAACACATCGAATAAAAGTCTTGACATAGCTATTTTGTTCAGCGTAGTTGATTTGCAGATGGAAAACATATTTCTGAGGCAGACACACCCCCACAACCCTCAGGGCAAGGATTATAAGTTTTGCCCTGGGGGCATATAAGGTTTTTATTGAAATCTTTGTCGTAAAAACTTGAAAAAGGGCTCATTCGATTGTAAATTCAAAGGGCTAGTACCCTTTTTAATAGTCGAAAGTGATTTGAGGGCAACTAACCCTCCTAACCTAACCTAACATAAACCAGAGACGACACACACACAGAGACGACACACACACAGAGACGACAAACACACAGAGAGGACATACACACAGACGACACACACACAGAGACGTCACACACACAGAGACGACACACACACACAGAGACGACAAACACACAAAGATGACACACACACAGAGACGACACACACACACATAGAGACGACACACATAGAGATAATACACATAGATACACATAGAAATAAGGTTTTTACTGAAATTTTTGTCGTAAAAACTTGAAAAAGGGCTCATTCGATTTGAAATTCAAAGGGCTAATACCCTTTTTAATAGTCGAAAGTGATTTGCTACTAACCCCCCTCTCACGCCCACCTTTTTCCCAGACACTCCCCCACAACCCTCAGTGCAAGGATTATAAGTTATGCCCTGGGGGCATATAAGGTTTTTATTGAAATCTTTGTCGTAGAAACTTGAAAAAGGGCTCATTCGATTTGAAATTCAAAGGGCTAGTACCCGTTTTAATAGTCGAAAGTGATTTGATGGCAACTATCCCCCCCTCTCACGACCACCTTTTCCCCAAGCACATCCAATCAACATTTTTAGATAACCATTTTATACAACGTAGTTGAAAGTTTTGGAAATTACGTCTTTAAGGATGACAACCCCTCCCCCCACAGCCCTCAGGGCAAGGGTCGTATGTTATGCCCTAGGGGCATATAAAGTTTTTATTGAAAGCATTGTCGTAGAAACTTCAAAAGGGCTCATTCATTTGGAAATTTAAAGG
Organism: Artemia sp. Kazakhstan ARC1039; assembly: GCA_029168905.1. Taxonomy (NCBI): domain Eukaryota; kingdom Metazoa; phylum Arthropoda; class Branchiopoda; order Anostraca; family Artemiidae; genus Artemia; species Artemia sp. Kazakhstan ARC1039. The sequence goes on from JAQQPU010002624.1 coordinate 6,523, forward strand.
GCTAGTGCCTTTTTTAATAGTTGAAAGTGATTGGATAGCGACAAACGCCCCTCTCACGCCCACCATTCTCCCAAACACATCCAATCAAAATTTTGAGATATCCATGTTGTTCAACGTAGTTGAAAGTTCTGGAAATTAGGTCTTTTAGGATGATAACCCCCTCAGAGCCCTCAGTGCAAGGGTTGTAAGTTATGCCCTGGGAGCATTAAAGTTTATATCGAAAGTCGTTATAGAAATTTCAAAAAGGGCTCATTTGATTGGAAATTGAAGTTGGCCTTTTTAATAGTCAAAAGTGAGTGGAGAGCAATTAACCCCCCTCTTACACCCACCATTTCCCCAAAAACATTCAATCAAAGTTTAGAGATAGTCATTTTGTTCAACATAGTTGAAAGTTCTGGAAATTATTTATTTAAGGATGACCAACCCCGAGAGCCCCAAGGGCAAAGGTTGTAGTTTATGCCCTGGGGGCATATAAGATTTTATAGATAGAGTTGTCGTAAAACTTCAAAAGGGGCTCATTCAATTCGAAATTGAGAGGGCTAGTGCCCTTTGTAATATTCGAAAGTGATTGGAGCGTAACTAACCTCCCTCTCACGCCCACCATTCCTCCAAACACATCCAATCAAAATTTTCAGATAGTCATTTTGTTCAACGTAGTAGAAAGTTCTGGAAATTCGGTCTTTGAAAATGACCTTAGGGCTGTAATTTATGCCCTGGGGGCATATAAGGTGTTTATAGAAAGCGTTGTCGTTTCCAAAAGTGCTCATTCGATTGAAAATCGAAAGGCCTAGTGCCCTTTTTAATAGTCGAAAGTGATTGGAAGGCTTGACATTTTTATAGTAAAGATCGATGTGGATATTATGTATTATTTTTTGTTGTTGTTGTTGTTTAGACCAGGGCACTTCGTATCGAAAGCGTTATCGTGGGAACTTCGAAAAGGGCTCATTCGATTGAAAATAGAATGGGCTGATGCCCTTTCTAATAGTCGAAAGTGATTTGAGGGCAACTAGTCCCCCTTCCACTCCCACCCTTCCATTTGCCCTTTATGTTTAAAAACTAAATATTGCCTTAAGATTAAACCAAAATGCACTGTGATAATGCTAATTCCCAATAAGGCATCTCAGCAGTATCCCAAGAACGACTCTGGGTATTATGTTCAAACTTTCGGGGCTACTTCTGCTCTTAAAATTTAGCCAAATCAAAATAGCGTAAGTGTATCCAAGCTATCAAAGAAAGTAAACCGATTTTTTTGCGAATGGTACCGAGTTTTCCATTTCAGGTCAACTAGAGGAGGTATGAAACTAAATTAAACAGTACTATTTGTGTCCAGATTTTTAAAAGGGTGTATGTTGTTAAAAATTGCTGAAAATGTTTCTCCAGCATACAAATAGCAGGCCAAACTATAAAGTCTTAAAAAAACGAAAAAGATTTAAAGTATTATTTTCTTTTTCCCTGAAAAGACTATGTCAATATAAAACGAACAGAAATTAATAAAAAAAAAAAAAAACTTTTTCTACAAAATAAGTTTTTCAAAGAAAAGTAAAGAACTCCATTAAACAAAAAAAGAGCAAAAATAAAATCAAATAATATACCAAGTGTGAAACTACCCCAAATCAGCATCGAAAAATAAATTAAACCCAAAACGAACAGAAATTACAATAAATAACCGAGTCAAACTCAAAACGAGCAGAAATTAACATAATTGCGCGCAAAACCCCTATGCCTTCCCAAGGCCAGAACAAAATTTGCACTTTACTGAAAAAATACAAATGAATGTGCATTGTCAGTTTAATATACATATACTGATATTTAGTAATCAAAATGTTAATAGTATTTGATTTATTAAAGTTATAAAAGTAAAAACATTTATATTTTTTCAGTAAAGTGCAAATTTTGCTCTGGTCACGGGAAGGCATAGGGGTTTTGCGCCCAACTTATGTTGATTTCTGCTCTTTAAGTTTGACTTGGTTATTTATTGTAATTTCTGTTCGTTTTGGGTTTCATTTATTTATCGATGCTGATTTGTGGTAGTTTCACGCTTGGTAGATTATCTGATTTTATTTTTGCTCTTTTTTTGCTCTTTTTTGCTTTTTTTTGCTCTTTTTTTGTTTAATGGAGTTCTTTACTTTTCTTTGAAAAACTTATTTTATAGAAAAAGTTTTTTTAATTAATCCCAATAAAGCCAAAAGTTTTTCTCTGTGTGCTATATAATCATGGGTGCATCATAGTAAGGGCTCATGGCCCACAATAAACAAAAAGTAAAAAATAAACATTTAAAAAAAAATGGCAAGTTAGAAAAATTGTCCTTTCTAACTGATTCATGGATAGTTATTATTATCTAAATTAGTCTGAATACTAAAATGTTATTTTGAGAACAAATTTAAGGGTATTTTGGAAAACAGCCTGAAACCTCTAAAAATGGTGTTGGGTTGAAACAATTACCTATAATAGAGGTTCTCAACAGTTTTATGCTGCATTAGCCCAGACCAACTATTATGGTCTTGCCTCAAAAAAGTTTGATTTTTATGCTTGAATATGTATATTAGAATCTTGAATGTCAAAGGGCAAATTGGGCTTTATGCAGTTTTTTCCAGTCTACATCATTTTTAACTAGTTGCAGGAACTTTGGAAGGGCCTCATTCAGTTGTAACTACCAACCGCTAGTGGCTGCAGCTGCTACTGCTTACGATAGCGACTCCGTTGCAACTGTGACTTCTTGCAATTGCGACTTCTTGTGATTGTCCTACTTGTGACTGCACCTGCTACTACTCTCCACTGCAATAATGACCGATTACAAGTTTTACTACTTGCGGCTGCAACTACTCATGACTTCCACTATTAACGTATCTGCCACTATTTACAGCTTTGACTAATTTTGACTATGGTTGTCATCTGGTGCCTGCATCTGAAACTGATAGAGGCTGCGACTGCTTACCACTATGGTTACTTGCGACTGCAAGTGAGGGGCTATATGCAACTGAGGCTATTGCCATTACTACTGCTATTACCCCACCCAAATATGTTGAACTGTCTGAAAGTAGTTTATGTTGACTTGACTCTATTCCACCAAAAACGCTATGCATATATTTATACAAAGGAGACAAAGCGGCAACGCCCTACGTTTCCCTTAATAATATAGAAAATTGAAAAATGAATTACGCTTCAATAACTCTCACAAAGCTCAGAGGAAAGGTAAGAAAGAAAGAGAAGAAAAAAACAAACACAAAAAAAAATATTGACTCATGGAGATAGGGAAGGGATTTACAAAACAGATTATAAATCAATCAATAACACATTCAATCCCTGCTTCTATAGACGGAAATGATTATCCCTTTCAATTTGTTTTATATATATAGAGTGATGGTGATTTGCTTGCTTTATCGAATAGTTTATATTTGTTTGCAATCTGGGGAAGTTGATATCTTAAACTTAGTCTTGATCCCTCATTTTTAACAAACGGGAAAAGAAACTTATTTCTAGCTCTTGATCAATGGCTATGCTCATTTTCAACCAAAAGTTTTATGCTATGGAAAAAATAATCTTTTAGTCGGATTTCTAAAACCAAACGCCCAAATTAAGGGGACAAATTTGTTGCGAATCACGAATATCCAGAAATAAAATGAGGTTTTAGTCTTAGATAATCTTTATGTCTTCCTAGGGTTTGTTATAAAATGGTCCAGGATTCCTGTTGATTTATTTTGACAACAATTTGGATGCCCTGTAAATGCGAAGGGAAATTTAAAATCCAAATGCTCGGGTAATTTTCAAATGCCATTCAACTAATGAAAAATATAAAATCCTCATAATCTGGTACGAAAACAGAAACTTTAATCTATTCAAACAACCGAGATTCCTGGACAATGTTGCCATGAGTCTAGTAATATGTGCTTTAAGCAAAAAAGTTCAATCTATTGTATCTAAATACATCCACTATTTTTATGGAGAAGATTCTAATATTAATTGTTTGAAATGACACACGCCTCACTGACCTCGATCTTCTCCCAAAAACAATAAATGCCGACTTCTCTAGGGTAGGTATTAGTCAATTAGCATGAAACCAAGAATTTACATTCAAAGCAACAGGTTCGAGGGACAATCGCCTGTCCTCCTCATTGCCCGCCTTCAAACTAATTATTGTGTCATCCGCAAACAGTATCGGTAATTCTTCTTCCGAAGGCATGCAATTTGGAAGATAATTTATATGGATTAAAAAAAAGTACCCCCCCATTTCAGACCCCTGAGGTATCCCTATATTTTTTAGTGGAAAAATATGAGATGATCCCTCATCAACTTGGAGTGTAAAACTTCTTTAGATAAATACGATATCACTAAGTCAAGAATTATTCCTCGAATTCGTATATTTTCCAACATATCAAGAAGAATTGCATGGTCTATTGTGTCAAGGTTTTTATATGTAAACAATATATTTCCCGCCAGATAAATATCACCCATAGCCTTTGATAAGAAATAATGCAAAGCAGCTACTGCTTGCTCTGTTGACCTACCACTCAAGAAACCAAACTGATTGGGAGACATAAATTATTTTTTACCAGATACAAAGTTAACCTGCTCTTTTCTGTCTTTCCAAAGTGATGAAATTATAAAAGGCCTATAATTGTTTGGGTTACCTTTGTCACCTTTCTAAAACAAAGGTAAAATTATTCTTACTGTAAGACAAACTGGGAAAATTGTATTTTTATCCAAGAATTAAAAAAAATATAAAAGCGACTGAGAAAGTACATCAGCTAAATCTTTAAACAGAGAAGTCGATATACCATGACATCGTGTCGAAAATCTGTTTTTCAAAACTAGTAACAGCTTTTAATACTCCAAAAACTGGATAGGGTATATAAATATAATCTTATCTACGTTATTCGGTAAATATTTTCTATCAAACAACACTTTTTGCATCGGAGTAGGGGTAATTATTATCCGGCTAAGCGTAGTATTTAGAGTTTTTTTGAGGGGATAGTGAGGAAGATATTGAACTGAATCAGAGAGACTATATTTATCCAGATTGTTAAGAGGATGTTTATGCAATATCTGAGAAATGGTTGAGCACGTTAAGTTGAAGCTTTATGGGCACTTTGAAGAGGTTGAAGAGGTTTTGGGCACTTTGAAATGAATTAAGTAAAAAAAAACACTGTGTGTATCCAAGTTGTCAAAAAGACATCAGAATATCTGAGGAAAGACTAAGTGTATTTTCTGGATGATAACGTTTTTCTCTTTTTGTTGCTGATTTTGTGACAAATAAAACACCTAGCTCTAGATTATTCATCAAATAGTTTGTGCTAATGAACTGTAAGCAAGGAGCAAATCGGGCCAATGGTTTTAAGCTGCTTGGCACTCCCAGTCTTATTATCGTGAATTTGCATGTCTTTTTGTTTACTATGCAATGTGTTGCTGTTACATATATTAGTACAAGTGGAAACTGTATCTTCGTTTTTCTCTCAGCATAAAACTTGAAGTCTATACATGAGTATTCTGATTTTTATTAATATTTAACAGATTAACATTTATAAAATATTTATTAGTATTTTTATTTAAATTTCTTAGTACCGTAGTCTCTTTTTTTATTCTTATTTTTCACGTCGTATTTTTAAAGCTAACAGGCTTATCCAAACCTTTTTGCAAGTGTGTTGGGCTCTTCAACTTGTTCAAATTAAAGTTTCATGTATGTTCTTTTACTCTATTTAACGTAAAATGGAATTTTTTCAATACTGGAACTCTTAGAGCGGTTTTCACCGAAGGAAAGGGGATAAAGAGCCTCAACGGCATGCATATTTACGTACAGTCAATGGGATACCCATCTCTCTTTTCTGTGTATAAATGAATAAGTCCATCTGAGAAATTTTAATAACCGGTTTAATGAAACCACTTTTGTGGTGAAAGAAACTATTTTTTTATGGATGTATTTGTTATAACCTGGTAGTTTCGGGCTGTGTTTTTTTATTGTTTTGTTTTTTTATAATAGCAGTTAAATTTATGTCAATAATACCGGGATTTTTTCATTGCTAAAAGATGTGTGGTGTTTGAAATTCAAGTCTATTCCAACTCTAAAGATTTGTCCATATTTCTGTGTGTAATTCCCCCCCCCCTTTTTTTAAGGTCATTGGGAATCAGATTTTGGAAAGAACAGAGAGAAAGCCAAACGCAAGCTTGAATTTTTCAGGTTAGTCTTTCATTTTTTAATTAAATAGTAAGTGTCGTAATCCGTATAGAGAAACACAAGTTTCATTAACTCTGCAGTACAACATATAAAAAATGTACATCTGTTCACCCGTAACGTCGGTAACTAACTAACTATTTCATTCAATGGAGCGCAATTCACCACCCAGGCTTACATCTGGTTTCAGAGTTCAAGGTTATTCATTTAACTTGCCTAATATATAATAAGTTGACAAGGGAGTTTAGATAAAATCACCACATTCTTCCCCCCATAGACACACAGGTAAGGTAACACTCTATTTTAGTTTCACCACGAATCCAGCTCACACTTGATTCGATGGTAGATTTTGGGCCAGAAGAAAAAAGTAAGCAAAATCTTCGCTGTTACGTTACGGCCTTGATGAACCAAATTTGGGGAAGTTTCAGGTGAACTGAGATTGCAGGATTAGCCGACTACGGTAGTCGTCTGGTACCATCAGTTAGAAATGAGTTGAACCATCCTTCCTTTTGGTACGCCGATATAAAAGACCGTCCCGAAGCTCAAAACGGGCTCCCTTTTCATCTGCCTGGTTAGTGACTTTCAAGTTAAAAAAACAGGCAAGTTCAATGTCCTTCTGCTGATTTTCTTTGAAGTCTTGGAGTGGATTGGTCTTTCCTTTTCCTTCGAGGACCTTCTTCAGGAATACGGGCAATGACTTGGTACTCATCTATAAGGATACAAAACAAACAGTATTTTTCTATTTACAGCAGACGGGACAATGCATCAGCATTCATGTTTTCTAGCCCACTCCGACTATGGATATCAAAGTGGTACTCTTGGAGCGCCAGGGACCAGCGTGTCAAGCGAGCGTTTTTGCTCCGAGGCACGTTCAACCAGCGAAGCGGGTTATGATCAGTTTCGACGGTGAACTTCCGACCTTCGATGTAGCACCGAAAACTTTCCACCCCCACTTTAACGCCAAAGCCCCGAGCTGGTACCAATGTTCCCACAATATCTGTTGCAATCCTCCAGAAGGCTCGTAATATGGGGACCCGTTCTTTTGGCTTCATCCGTGCAACTAGCTGGCAGGGCTCACAAGTACGTACAAACCGTTTGACATCGTGACCTACCCCAGGCCAGAAGAACCTATGAATGATCCTATCCAGAGTGCGTGCAACTCCAGTGTGGCCACTCATTGGGAAATCATGGGCGACTCCCAGCAGAAAGACGGCTTGGGAACTACCAGTTGTGTAATCTCTTCATTATCCGACCTTTTCTCGATCTTCCTGTAGAGCAGACCATTGATGAGCTCGAAACCCTGGCCTAAACTAGCCAGACCAAACACGTTGTCAGTTAGAATCTTGTTGTTGAAGGTCAGCCAATTCCTTGAAAGTCAGCTGTTCTAGATCAACTTCTGAAGATGTTTTTTCAAAGTTTTTTCATCTCCACTCTGCCTTTTCGTTGGCACCGTCGACTTCTTTCTGTGCCTCATGTTGCCACTCCCGTTCTCCGATTCTACCATAATCTAGGAAACATAATTTACTGGAAGATTTACTGCTGGGGCTTGGGTCTCAGCTTCCGATCCAGTGTAGTCTTTGCTTTAGTCGACAGAAGAATAGAGACAGCAGGCCTGTCTACTTCAGAACTTTGGCTACAAAGTTCTAGGAATCCTGGCAACGATCTTCCGATGATGGCTTCTACGGGTAGATCATTAGAAACTGCAACTTCTCCTTTGCTTTGGAAGGTGTAATTGCCACATCTTATCTCTACATAGCCCTTATGAAGAGGGTTTTCTTTACAATCACCGTGGACACAATATATCTCCGTGGTGGACGATGTTTGTTCATCCAGGCTTCCAATGCACCTTTTATGGACGATAGTGATGGATGCTCCACAGTCAATAACGAGCTCTGCTGGCTTCCCATCTATCATATCACTGACACGAAATCTCGCCTTGATTCTTTCTTCCGGACTTGGACTGCCAGCCAACAAGTTTTCTCGCCTCCTCGGTTCCCTACAGTCAACAGCGTTGTGGCCAAACTTTCCACAGTTAAAACAACCTCGGGCCTCTATCTTAGTTTGCTGGAGCGGAGCGTCTCGACTGCTGGATCCTGTTGTTTCCGATTCGGCATTCCCAGGCTTCTTCGCGGGTTTGACTTGTTGTGCTTGCTTCGGAGCCATTCCTTTCCTTGAAGGCTGATGTGAACTTCCTTTCAATCCTTCACTTCTGTCATCTTAACGGGTTAGAACGAAGTTTTCAGCCACCTTGCAGACAACAACGAGAGTTGGGTCCTCGAGTTATCTCAACCGGGTGCGTAGCTGTTCATTCTTGATGGAAGTGATGTATTGCTCTACCACCAGTTTTCCAAGGATATCGGCAATCTTCGTTCTCAGTCCAACTGCGATCGCGATCGATCTGTAGTCGGCAACGTCCAACCATTAGGTCAGCAGCGGCTCTAGCTTCTTACCGTAGTCGGTAAATGACTGGTTTGCTTCCTTCTGGGTCGTACGGAATAACTGGCGATAGATTTGAGAAGTCACTCAAAGTCTTTTCAGAATAGCTTCTTTTACAAGGTCGTAGTCTGAGCTATCGACTGTCGGAACGATCGCAACAGCTTCTGTGGCTTTACCTGTCTGCAAGGCCTAGAGTCTAACTGCCCATGTACCACGACTCCAGTTATTTTGGGTGGCAGTTCGCTCGAAGGTTGTGAGGTATGCATCGATATCCATACCATCAGTAAAATTGACGATCTGGACCGTAGTATTCTCAGCTGCAACTGGCGCATTCTGAATGGCAGACTGATTCGTCTTTACAGCTTGAACAAGAGGAGTAAACTGCGAAGTCAAAGATCCCAGCTGCTGTTGTATCTGGCGTCAGCTTCCCTCCCTTTCTCGCTCTAGTTCCGCCTAAATTGTTTCCATGTTCACCTTCATGGAGGCACAAAACATGGCCATCAGACGTTCTTTGTCCATTTCCTTGGTCTTGTCCTTAGCTAGGCTTTGTTCTGCCCATGTCTGTGGCCTCGTGCGTAGTTTACCCTTATCCTGCTCCTTCAGGCTCATACAGCTGTGAACTTGGCTGTCGGTGAGATACAGACGTTTCCAAAGTACTGTGAAGCACAGTAGTGTGCTATGAAAGCACTCACAGATATGCTATGAAGCACCCACAATGTTCCATGAAACACCCACAATGTGCTATTAAGCACGCACAATATGCTATAAAGCACCCAGAATATGCTATAAAAGCGCGCCTAAATGTGCTATGAAGCACCCGCAATGTGCTATTGAAGCAGCGTACAAATGTCCTATGAAACACCCACAATGTGCTATGAAAGCACGCCCAAGTATGCTATGAAGCACGCAAAATGTGCTATTGAAGCACGTACAAATGTGTAATGAAAGCACCCACAATGTGCTATGAAAGCTTGCCCAAATGTGCTATGAAGTACCACTTGTACACTGGTACCCTGTCACCACTGGGGGGGGGGGCTCAAACCTTTTTCACCAAGAACACGCATTAAATGCAGAGCTAGCTACCGACGAAGACCAATGATTGTCTTTAAATCAACACACTGCTTGGACAGCAACTACCTCCCCTTGCGAAAATGGTTGAATACGGGAATAATTTTCGCAAATGATAATTACGGTAAAAAAAAATTTTTTTTTGGATTATTTTAATTAGATATCAAAATTGAATTACAAACAGATTGTGAATATTTTTCAGCTTATAAATAGAATGGAAAATTTAACGCAAAACTAGGGCAAATTCCAAGTTACCGCAAATTCTTCGTTATTAACGTTTTACACTACCCTTAAGTCAGACATATTTCGGTGGAGATAACAATTACAAAATCCAAAAAGTGTCTTTATAACAGCACTAAAAGTTTACGAAAAGTTTTGGGTCGTTTACCTTAGTTTACATTATAATTTAATCAGCCAAAAATCCAAGTTTCACCGTTTCACTCTATATTCAGTTAACAATCTCACTTCTGACATCATTTATGTCGTAACCGTAAATAGAAACACAAGTTTTAATAACTCTACGGTAGAACATATATAAATTCACATCTATTCACTGTAACGCCGGTAACTAACTTAACTATTTCATTCAATGGAGCCTAATTCACCACCCAGGCTTACATCTGGTTTCAGAGTTCGAGGTTATTCATTAAACTTACAGAATATATAATAAGTTGACAAGTGAGTTTAGATAGAATCACCACAGTAAGGGGAAGCAATATGTACTGTTTGTTCTTCCCTTTTTTTTGTTTATTTATTTTGATTAGATTATAAAAAAAGAAACAAGTGTAATGACTTGCTAAACCCACTGTTTTATCAAACCTAATCTTTTGCTTAAGCCTTTTCTCACTCGGTCCTAGCCGAGTGGCTGGTGCGCTGGATTTGGAATCCTTTATCCGAAGGGCGAGGGTTCGAATCCTAATGTATTCTATTATATGGTTTGGGACAGGAGTCAGTGGTGTGACTAGAGGCTTAGCCAGAGTCGACCCAGCACTAAATGGGTACCTGGAGAAATCTGGGGAGGGAAAGCAGGAAAGGTGTGCGAAAGCACAGGATGGCTGGCCCCCATTGCACTTCCTGGCTGAAGGGCCTTGAGACGGAGATCAGCACTGTCGGTTTGGAATTTAAGGGTGTACTGCCTTTACCGTTTTTTTACCCTAAGGAACACTGAAGTTTCCTGATGAAATCATTATAACAAATAAATATTTTGCACATTTTCAATTATAATATTGTGAATTATGCAGTCAAAGGGGCTTACATTGAGCGTTATGATTTTATATATCATATTTATTTATCATTATAATAATATTATGTACCGTTTGTATGAGTGCAATAATATAGTTTCGTCTGATAATCGATATTCCACTTTATCGATAATTGACACATCTAATGCATAAGATGACAAAATACTACTTTAAGCTTACCTTAGAAAATCCACACTTTCTTCCAATATTTTTGTTCTTTCTTTTTTTATCTGGATTTCTATATAGATATAGTTCAGGAGGAATGCCAAACACAAGCTTAAACTTGTCAGGTTAGTCGTTCATTGTTTGATTAAAGAGTGCAAGAAAGCAATATGTGCTGTTTTTTCTTCCCATTTTTGTTTATTTGTTTTGATAAGAATATAAGAAATAAGAAAAATGAATTTTGCTTAAACCCAATAAATATTTTTTATTAAACCCAATATTTTAATTAAACCGATTTTACTTAAAATGATCTTTTGCTTAAACCTTCTCTCACTCGATATCCGAAGAAACACTGAAGGTTCCCTAAGGAGTCGATATAACAAATAAAAATGTTGCCATTTTAAATAATAATATTATGCACTCTGCGGCCTATGACTAATATATTTTTTTTTTTATTAAAAAAAATAAAAATCAGGATAGTGCAATAATTTAGTTTTAGTGTCACTCGGTAATCTATAGTCTACTTTATCAAACAAAAACACGTCTAATGCTTAAGATGACATAATACTCCCATAAGTCTAACTGTGAAAATTGACACCTGTTTCGAATATTTTGGTTCTTGCTTATTTTATCTAGATTTATATTTAGATATTTATTAAGGTATATATCCTTAAATAGTTCTACTACTTGGTTTAATTTTGATTCATAGGTATCTTTGTATTCTTTAAATACCATGTTCTAGATATCCTCCAACTAATGATAAGGGTCATTGCTTTTTCTCCTAAATGCGTAATATTTAATTCAGTCATTATCCAATATCCAAGATACTTTTAGACGGGAGTGCTATGAAATAGTTTTATTTTAATTTGGTTACCCAGTGTTGCTTACCGAATCACTGATGACAGTACTCTGACCGAGAGTTTATCATAAACAGAGGTACTAGAATACAAATCCATTATATTCCAGCAGGAAAGGTGTTAATACCTCAATCATAATTTAAGTTCTTTTAAGTACCTGTTTAGGGTTATGAGGCTCTGCCATTTTGCCAAATATAGGTCAAAGAAATAAATTTTACTAAACTAAACTGTGTTCTGGACTGTTTTTCAAAGTTCTGCTGTGCGATTGTTGATGGGAAGAATGCGAAGATAATAGATACTTCTCTAATGAAAAAATAAATCCTAAAATGAGCAGGAATTATCTGGAATAGTAAGGACAGTTGATATACCTGCAAACCATAACCATTCTGAGGACTTACTGCTCTAATTACTGCGCAATTAGGTGCCTTTTATTTTTTATCCTGTCTATTCGTTCTTGAGGCTGTGGGTAAAACTCGTTTGAGTCACCACTTTCTATTAGTTTGATTTACAGGGGTTTATGCTACTACGGCTGATACCTTGAACTTTTTAGTCGTAAAATCTGTAACTAGAATTATATTATTACGAGTCTCCCTTCGTAAACATGACTTAGAAGCTTCCTTTTTCAAAATAAGTATAATTCCAGGCTTATTCACCCCATCCTTCCTGCCTGAGTAAATAAAGTTTGTATCCCGTATACAAACTCTTTCCTAACTCTGGGATATGAATTTCTAATTCCTATGAAGTCCAGTTTGAAGCGTCTGATATCTTCTGTCAAAATGTCGGTACGACATTTGTTTTTTGTTGTTTGTTGTTGTTTTTTTATGCTTTTTTTTAACGTACCTCACTAACATACTATATCAGAATATGTCTTACGAAACTCAGCCCTTTTGCTATTCCATTAAACTGAATTATCAAAAAAAGACATAGCTCTACAGGAAGCAGGATGAGATTTAGGCACTAAGGTGAGGTGTGCTTAAATAGGCCAGTACCATTCAAGGCAGGGGCCTTTGAAGTCTATTATAGAGATTTACTGGTTACATTATGGATAAATTATAATCAGAGACTTTTTTATTATGAATCGTTTGTGGGCTCCACGTTTGGTAATGGCTTATGAATCTCCATCCTTCTTCTAACTATATAGCCTACATAATGTATGCTAGTCATTGATAATCAACTGTTTTCAAACATTCAATGACGATTCGAAACTTCTAGACGTTCAGGTTTCAAGTCATTATAGGCAACTGATAGTGAGTAAAGGGAGCTACAGATCAGTCACTGAAACATCACTACAAACCAAATTCCTAAAACCTTCAATTGTCATCACAAGCCAAACTTCAAGAAATGAAGTTTATTTATAAAATGCTACAAAACCTCATGATTTGGAGTTTTTCTTTACTGATTTATGAAAGTTTGACTTGGAACTCCATTTGAAACTCCATGATTTGGAGTTTTTTCTAAATTTATGAAAATAGCTAGTTTTAACTAAGCCAACGAGAAGTTATTAGGACAAACGCATTTGTTAAAACAAATTTGTCTAGAAAAGGTCGAGAGATCTGGCCAAGTTCCATTACTAGTTTTGGCAGTCTTGGGAATCAAGAAAGTGTTTTGAAATGTTTTTATCTCATGTTACATTAGAAAGTTACATGTCTAATTTATAATTGCATTAATATTTACAATTACATTAAATCTAATTAATGTGTAAATGTTTTTTTTTTATTTTTGTTTTACTATTAAGTTTTCTTTTCTCATTTTTGAAGCGCAATGTATCTTATTATTTTTTGTTCTTCATAATTTCTAATGCCAGAAGGATTATTTTTGTCAGGGTTATAATATTTTTTTATTGTCAATTTTCTTTAGAAGTTGAAGAAACATTCTCAGATTATAGTGAAGATTTTTTTGGAAGGAAATATCCTATTTTATCTCCCAAACATGAAGACGCTTCTTTGGTGGTTTCTCCTGGCGTATCTGAACAGCTTAATCGTAATTTCAAACCTTATGAGCTTGAATCAGATATTCGCGGGGATGAAAGTGAGTTTTCTAACAATATTTTTTTTTTCTTACTATTCAGTCCAGAACCCATCTGACTTATGTCCACTCTAAAGAGGGTACCATGTTGAATATTTTCGTGACAGATAACTCTACGAATATGATGCCCCGAGGGCGTCAAAAATAAAATATATTTTCCTCCATCATAGGTTTATTCATTCCTGAGAACGGTGATTTTCTACGATTATTATTTTAGTTGTTATTACAGTATTTTGATCTTATAAAATATCTCCTTAATTGCCACACTGAATCATTGAGTGAAAAATGCAATAATTTTTTTTTTGCGCTTAAAGCAGAAAGAAACTATTCCGCCCATTTTTCGTGCATCGATTGAGTCAGGTTTTTCAATAATCATTAGGGCTGAGCAACTCTTTTGTATAGAACAGTGAGTTTTGTATAAAACAGTGAGAACATAACAGTGAGTTTTGTATAGAACAGTGAGAAAATGCCGATGTTTAGTAAGAAAATTGATGTTTTTCAAATCACAAGAAAAAAAAGAATTAATACAATATTTCAATAGTCAACTAAATGGGGTAAACACAATAAAATAGAATAGCCTAATTGATCTTTCTAAAAATATTCACTTGTAGGTAAGTCAATTGATAAATAATAGCATAGCTTTGATTTTTAACTGTTCAGTGACATATACATTTCATAAAGAATTGTATTCTTATTTAGATCCAGCAAAAATATACAAATACGGCAGATCGTAACAAGCTCGACTTAATAGTAATCATAAGAAGCTTAAAGTATTAGTAATTTAACAAGCCATGTCCCAACCATTAAAAAATACCAGCCATCTTCGTCACATTACATCTTCATCAGTTTGCTAAGTGATCATTGAAGCTCGTTATCTATTCCTGGGAGGCTCATTATCCTATCCCAATTATTTAATAAGATAGCAAAACTCCCCTTAACTAGGACCAAAACATGGTTGAGGTATAAAAGCCAAAATCCCTCCCTTGGAGATACCGTAGGCTACTATTTGAGACACAAAATTGTCAGTAGCCTATGCCAAAAGATTAATATGATATATCAAATATTATCTAACTTGAAGAAACCTTGGAATTTGGTTTACGTTAATAGGGGTTAAAAACATTATCACGGGATGTATTATATGCTTTATGTCTATTGCTGAAAATTTTATTCTCATAATTCTTCTAGTTTCCAAGATAGCAATCCTAAAATACTGTATAATTTTTTTGAAATTTTAGGAAAAAAATAAAAAAATATTTTCGAATAAAAAATATATAATTTACGGTTTAGTGACTCAAAACCCCCTATGCCTTCCCTAGGCCAGAACATAATTTGCACTTTACTGAAAAAAAAATATAAATGTTTTTACTTTTATAACTTTAATAAATCAAATAATATTAACATTTTGACTACTAAATATCAGTATATGTATATTAAACTGACAATGCACATTCATTTGTAGTTTTTTTAGTAAAGTGCAAATTATGATCTGGCCTTGGGAAGGCAGGGTTTTGAGCCCGACATATGTTAATTTCTGCTCGTTTTTGAGTTTGACTTGATTATTTATTGCAATTTCTGTTCGTTTTGGGTTTCATTTATTTATCGATGCTGATTTGTGGTAGTTTCACGCTTGGTAGGTTATTTGATTTTATTTTTGTTTAATGGAGTTCTTTACTTTTCTTTGAAAAACTTATTTTGTGGAAAATGTTTTTTGAATTAATTTCTTTTCGTTTTATATTGGCATAGTCTTTTCAGGGGAAAAGAAAATAATACTTTAAATCTTTTCGTTTTTTAAGAATTTATAGTTTGGCCTGCTACTTGTATGCTGGAGAAAAATTTTCAGCAATTTTTAACAACATACACCCTTTTAAAAATCTGGACACAAATAGTAGTGTTTAATTTAGTTTCATACCTCCTCTAGTTGACCTGAAATGGAAAACTTGATACCATTCGCAAAAAAAATCTGTTTACTTTCTTTGATAGCTTGGATACACTTACGCCATTTTGATTTGGTTAAATTTTAAGAGCAGAAGTAGCCCCTAAAGTTTGAACATAATACCCTCAGTCGTTCTTGGGATACTGCTGAGATGCCTTATTGGGAATTAGCATTAACACAGTGAATTTTGATTTAATCTTATGGCAACGTTTAGTTTTTAAGCATAAAGGCAAATGGGAGGATGGGCTTGGGAATGGGATTAGTTTCCCTCGAATCACTATCGACTATTAAAAAGCCCTTTTCGAAGTTCCTTCGATACAAAGTGCCCTGGTCTAAACAACAACAACAAAAAAATAATACTTGATACCCACATCGATCTTTACTAGAAAAATGTCAAGCCTTCCTATCACTTTCGACTATTAAACAGGACACTAGGCCTTTCGTTTTCCAATCGAATGAGTCCTTTTTGAGTTTCTACGACAACACTTTCTATAAACACCTTATATGCCCCCAGGGCATAGATTACAACCCTTACCCTAAGGGCTGTGAGGGTGGTTGTCATCCTCTAAGACCTAATTTCCAGAACTTTTTACTACGCTAAACAAAATGGCTACCTTAAAATTTTGATTGGATGTGTCTGGGAAAATGGTGGGCCTGAGAGGGGCGTTAGTCGCTCTCCAATCACTTTCAGCTATTAAAAAAGGCACCAGCCCTTTCAATTTCCAATCAAATGAGCCCTTTTGAAGTTTTTACGACAACGCTTTCAATAAAAACCTTATATTCCCCCAGGGCATAACTTACAACCCATGCCCTGAGGGCTGGGGGGGGGGTTGTCATCCTGAAAGACCTTATATGCCCCCAGGGCATAACTTATAACCTTTGCTCTGGGGCCTCTGGGGGGTTTGTCATCCTTATATACATAATTTCCAGAACTTTCAACTACGTTGAACAAAATGACTATCTCAAAACTTTGATTGAATGTGTTAGGAGAAATGGTGGGCGTGAGAAGGGGGTTAATTACTCTCCACTCACTTTCGACTATTAAAAAGGGCAATTTCAATTTTTTTGAAATTTCTACAACAGCTTTCTATAAACCTTATATGCCTCAGGGCATAACTTACAACCCTTGCACTGAGGGCTCTGATGGGGTTATCATCCTAAAAGACCTAATTTCTAGAACTTTCGACTACGTTGAACAAAATGGATATCTCAAATTTTTGATTGGGTGTGTTTGGAAAATGGTGGGCGTGAGAGGGGGGTTTGTTGCCCTTCAATAACTTTCGACTATTAAAAGGGCACTAGCCCTTTCAATTTCCAATCGAGTGAGCCCTTTTTCAAATTTCTACGACAAAGATTTCAATAAAAATTTATATGCCCCCAGGGTATAACTTATAACCCTTGCCCTGAAGACTGTTGGGGGAGTGTTCTAATCAAAGGTATAATTTCCTGAACTTTAAACTGCGTGTAACAAAATGGCTTTCCCAAAATTTGATTGGATGTTTTTGGGGAAATGGTGGGCTTGGAAGGGGTGAAAGTTGCCTTCCAATCACTTTCGACTATTAAAAAGGGCACTAGCCATTTCAATTTCCAATTGAATGACCAATTTCGAAGTTTCTATGACAACTTCTTCGATACGAAGTGCCCTGGTCTAA
The DNA here is from genome assembly GCA_029168905.1 of Artemia sp. Kazakhstan ARC1039. Lineage (NCBI taxonomy): Eukaryota > Metazoa > Arthropoda > Branchiopoda > Anostraca > Artemiidae > Artemia > Artemia sp. Kazakhstan ARC1039. The sequence goes on from JAQQPU010002624.1 coordinate 24,063, forward strand.
ACGAAAAAAATAATGCATTGTGCCAACATTCTTCTTATGTGCCCCAGGGCATAACTTAAAACCCTTGCCCCGAGGGTTGTGGGGGAGTGACCTCGTCAAATATATATTTTCTATCTGGAAATCAATTACGCTGATCAAAATGGCTATCTCAAAATTTTGATTGGATGAGTTTGGGGGGGGCTAGTTGCAATCCAATCACTTTCGACTATTAAAAAGAGCACTGCCCACTCCAATTTCCAATCAAATGAGTCCTTTTCGAAGTTTCTACGACAACTCCTTCGATACGAAGTGCCCTGGTCTAAGACCAAGAAAAAAAAAAAATAATATATTGTGCCAACATGTTGCGCTGCCTATGATTAGCCATGTCTTTTCAATTCCCGCCATTCTCCCATGCCATTTAAACATTTTTGCCTCTCAATTACTCTTACTATCTATCTAGGCTTTTTTCTACAATTAGCCATGTCTTGATGCCTACTGCAAAATACTTGATTTTCAATTCAAAATTGAAAAGGGGCGACTGGTCGACCTATCCCTTTTGTTTCTCAAGAAGACCATTCGAAATTTCATGTGGCAAGGGGATGAAACTCTATGAATTTAGACTAATCGAAAGAGGGAACTTTTCTCTTGTCTCATCTCATTGTCCTAAATGCTAATTTTGTTATTTGGTCGAGAAGGAACGTTTCAAATCGTCACATGATAGAGTTTTGGTGAAGATCGTTTGCTAATAGCTTGAAAATAAAGCTGAAAGTTATAGTATTTATTCTTTTTTTTTATAAATCTAGACTTGACATGGTTTATTATCATCTGATTTCACGGTGATAGATTATGATTTGGAAAAAAAAAACACAAACCGGTTTCTGCTGCCTACCAGAAGTTTTTACTATATTTTGTAATAAACTTTTAGTATAAATTTTCTTATATGATATATTTATAGTATAGAACGTTAATTTTACTAAAGGCCTTAGACTCAAACAAAAATAAAGAATTAATTTGTCGAGTTTTTTTTCAATTTTTTTTTCCAATTTTTGTTGAATTGTCTATTGAACTTGAATCTTCATGAACAAGTCGTGCATAAACTTCTGGAGAACTCAAATGAATGAGAAATAGAAACTTTAGACAAGCCCACTGCAACATTAATTAATATGCTCATTAATGAAATGAAAGAGATGACAAGTATGTGTCTGAAAATGTATTATTTGTTTATATTTCATCATTACGAAATTTATTTATGTTATATTTTTTTTATCTTCTAAGCCGTTCAACTGTTCTAGCCTTACTGAGGAGTTAACAATTTGCTTCACTAGAAGGATAAATTGTATCCTTACTAGAGAAAAAAAAATTATTATAGAAAATTCTCTAAGTGAAGACATTATGAAAGCATTGCAAGTTAACAATTCTGCTCAGTGGGCTATGGAATTATCCTGAAAATCATCGTCCCACATCATTTTTTGAAAAAGACTTGACTTCTTGTTTTAGGGTAAAATATTCAGCTGAGCGTGCATGTTCAGCTTTCTTGAATTATTTTCTTTCAGCTCTTGACTCTGGTCTGATACCTGCTGCTCTTTTTCTTAGTGTTATTAGCGCTTAAGATTTGTCTTTAGAAACATTTACAAATCGGTATCAGAGGCAGCGCTATACCGATGCCTATAGTAAAGGCCATAAGGCTTCTTTTTTTGTTATCTATTTTTTCCCCAGAGTCACTTCATACAGAAGGGGTAGTCGTATAAACCTCGGAAGGGACTCATATGATCGGGAGTTCTAGTTTAACTGTTTAACTGTTTATTTGATTAAATCAACATAACAAAAAACATATACCCCCAACAGAGAGGAAAGCTCGTAAAATTGGGTAAAAAACAAAAAAAAACAAAACAAAAAAACATTTCCTCATCATAACAAAAGAGAGAAAAAAAAAAAACCTGGTTAAAGAAAAAAACAAAAAACATAACAAACATAAAGAAAACAAACGCTGGACAAGTGAGGCACGGAAGGCTATCCCAACATGGGTAACAAATATAAACAAAAAAAATAATAATAATAATAAAAAAAAAATTTCTATTCCATCATCACAGGTCAATACATAATTTTAATATTTTCTTCCTTAGAACTGATATTTGCCGAAATGATGCCTCAATTTGAATTCTATCTTTCAGCCTATATTTATTTGAAATAAATGGTATTTGGTATCTAATTGAAAATCTAGATCTTTCACAATTAACAAAGGGAATTCGATATGTTCCAGAACACCTAAGAGCCGAAGGAGGGGGCAGAATCAACAGAGATTTTTCATAAAAATAACTACTAGGATCTTGTATTTTAAAATGCCATATTGATATATTAAGTTCTCTTATATGTTTCAGATCTAATAAATTCAAGAAAAGAAATAATGTTTCATTTTCCGATGCATCTCTAAGTTTTGATGGACGATGTAAAAAAATTTCCAAGTATTCTCACTGCTTTATTTTGAAGGATCTGTAGGGGTTTTATATGCGTCCAAAAAGTATTTAAATAAATAATTGTGCAATAATTTAAATAAGGAGCAATCAAAGAATGATAAATTATTTTTAAAATTGAAAATGGAAAAACATGTTGCAAACGATACATAGACCCAATATTTTGCGAAAGTTTCACCCTTAAATGATCAATATGAGTTTGAAATGACAAAAGGGGATCAATAAAAACTCCTAAATAACGATACGATTGAACTCTACGTATTTTATGCTCACCAACTTGAAGCTCCTGGCATGAAATTTTTTTAGTAGCACGTTTTGAATGACCAAAAACCATAAATTCAGTCTTCCTAAAATTCGGTACTAAATAATTAGAAACAAACCATCGATTAACTGAACTAACAGTGTTAAACAAATTTTGAATCAATGTAGATGAATCCTTCGCTTTAACAGAAACAGCTGTGTCATCTGCAAATAAAATTGCAAGACCATTATTTCCCTGCAAACATCGTGGAAGATCATTAATATACATCAAAAATAAAAGCGGACCTAATACCGATCCTTGTGGGACACCAATATCATCAAGATCATTTAAACTAGACAAATGTCCATCAACATCTACCACGATTTTACGTCCATAAAGGTATGATCTTATTATTTCTAGTCCTTTCCCTCTTATACCGGAATTTTCCATTTTATCAAAAAGAATTTCATGGTTTAAAGTGTCAAATGCTTTTTTAACATCATAAAAAACAGTAGATACATGATAATTACTATCTAAGCAGTCATTTATTTCTAATACAAGAGCTGCAACTGCTTGTTCCGTCGAATGGCCTGCCCTAAATCCAAACTGATATTTGGTAAAAAAATTTATTTTATCTAGATAATTAGTAATCCTTCCTTTTAAAATTTTTTCCAATACTTTAGACAATGGTGATAAAATTGCAATAGGACGATAATTATTTGTATAAGATTTATCTCCTTTTTTATGCAATGGTATTACACGTGCAATTTTCCATCTTTTAGGAAATGTACCTGAGAAAATACATAAATTTAAAATATGAAGCAATGGTTCAAAAATTACACCTGCAATATTTTTTAGCAAATTAGTTGAAAGTTCATCATATCCCAATGAATTACCATTTTTTTAAATTCTTAATGACCTTTTGAAGTTCTGCAAAAGTAACCGGGGCCATAAATATGCTCGTATCTTCAGTGGGCAGTAGATATTTTTTATGCGACCTTGGGGAAGAAAGGTCAACTTCTCCTGAAACAACAGATGATCCAATACTAGCAAAATATTCACTAAACTTCTTAGCAGCAGCTTGTGGTGCTCTAAACTCTTTACCATTAATATTAAATAACACTTCAGGGCGTAACAACTTTTTATTTCTTCCAATTTTATCATTAATCAAACTCCAAGTTTTTCTAGGGGAATCTGAATTTCGAAAAGATTTTTCATAATAAAGTCTTTCACTTACTCTAAGGATCCTTACCAGCATATTCTTATAATTTTTAAAACGCGTTATATTTATTTCCGTGGGATATTTTATTCTAATTTTATATAAACGATTTTTCTCATTAATAGATCTCAAAAGTGATTCATTTATCCAAGGTTTTTTTGGGGTAAGTTTCTTTCCTCTCGGGCTCTTATATGGGCAAAAAAGATCAAGCTTTTCATTCATAATATAATAAAATTTATCTAATGATTGGTTCGGATCCTTCTCATCAATTACAGGACTCCAATCAACATCACCAAGCCCTTCTTTTAACCTTAACACATTTTTATGTGAAAAATCTCTACGCTTGGTTTGATTTTTTTTATTATGCGGAAAATTTATAAGAAAATCAGACATAATTATACAGTGGTCAGATGAATCATCAGGAATAATGAATGTATTAACAGCACTATAAGGTGAAAAAATATTATCAATAAGTGAAAATGATGTATCAGCTATTCTAGAGGGCACAAAACATACGGGGTTTAGTCCATAAGATAGTGGGCCCTCCAAAAACTGCAAAATATTTCTATCTATTCTATTCTGATCTGCAGATAGGAGTTTCATTAAATCAATATTAAAATCACCCATAACTAAATAAGGAGTATTAAGACTAGCTAATTTATCCAACATACTTTCAAAATAATTTTTAAATTCTATCTGGCTGGATGACGGAGGACGGTAAATAACTGCAATTAAAACTTCCGATTATTTGGAAAAGAGCATTCAACTACACAAGATTCAAAAATCATTTCAATATTCATTGGCAAAAAATCAATCCTTATGCGTGCTGGTATGCAATTTTTAATCAAAACACCTAGACCCCCTTGTTTTTGTCTTTTCCGACCGATGTGAAAAAATTGGTAATCTTTTACATGTATATTTTCAATTGAAAAATCATCTAAAAAAGTTTCACATAGGCCTAATATATCTGTATCTGAATCCGACAAAAAAGTTTCAATCACATCCTGCGCAGTCCTCCAACCCCGGCAATTCCAGAACGACATCCTCCTTGTATTTACATTTTTTCTTACCAGCTCATTCATAAATATATATTGATTTTTTGGGATATCAAAATTACTAGAAGTATCTTCATCATCACCAGCTACAATAGTTTGAAAAATTGCCTGAAATGAAAGAGAATTCCGCTCAAATTCTTTTAACCTTGACGATGGAATTTCACGATTATCTCTATCCATTATCAAATATTAATCCCACGTTAAGAGAAACCACACCATGCCCCAAAAGACCAGCAAACCATAATAAAAAATAACAATTAAAAAAAACAAAAAAAAATAATCTCCATTCCAAGTCGTTTTCCCTCAGTACGACTAATCTGCGCAACTTTTAATTTAACCTCTATGTGGCTATAAACAAAAATAAAAAAGAAAAAAAAAATAATAATAATAATACACCTTATATAAACTAAACATAAAAAAAACACTTTCAATTTAAATGTTATCATTCATATTACTTGGGCACATGAACTATTACTGCAACCCACGACATTGCGACATTTGAACATCGACAGGGGATATAACAGGCACTTCCCTTCGGGCGATGGAAAATTTTTTATGAAAATCGTCAATCTCCGGTATGGCATCATTGAATGTGTATTTGGTAATCGAGCCGTCTGGTCTTTTCACTAGCAGATTCGGCTGAAACCCCTTCGATATCCAGGCATCACATCCATGATCTTTTCGTAATTTGTCACGTTTCACTAGAAGCAGCTTTCGCAATTTACGGATTTCAGTTGGGACATCATCACTGATGAACAGGTTGCTGTTGTTTCCAGGGAATGTCTTATCCTTAAGCTTGCTAGCGTTCTTCAATATGGCAAACTTATCGTCTTTTTTATTCAGTGTCACCTTCAAAAATTTACGGTTGCTATCATAATGAGTAACTGTGAAATTTACTTCGGGCATTTCCAGCCCGTGACGAACTACCTCTGTGAATAGAACTTGAGCGTGGTTATTATCCTTACAAGCTGCGTTCCATATGATGACATTATTTTCTAGCTTTGCAGCTTCCATTCTCACAATCCGAAACATATAATCTTCATTTTTCCTTCTTAATTCCATTATTTCATCCGTGCAAGTTTTTATTTGCATTTTGAGGCTAGAGGTTTCATTCTCAATCTTTCCAATTTTCGATTCAGTATTGTTTATCTTATTCGTTTGTAGCGATTGTTCTTTTTCCAAGTTATCCACCCTTGCGGTAAGAGTTCCTAATTGAATGTTGATATTGTCCAACTTATTTCCATTTTCTTTCACAACATCAAGAATTTGCTTAAAATCCGCAGCTAGTATCGATATTTCCGGTTTCGAGCTAGAACTGAGTCCTGAGGTGTCAAATGAACTGTCCATGCCTTCATGCTTAGCATTTTTCCTTTTACGTCCCATCTAATCACAAATATATCAATAATCCTTGATATAATATTGTCACATAAATTCACGCCACACAGAGGTCTTAACTACATCTTATTCTGACGAGAGCATTGAATGATGAATAATAATCTTTATTATTGCCAAACTGGAATACCTCACTTGGGTATTGCGAAATCTAACTAACTTCACTGAGATTATAATTCAATGAAAAAGCTTAACTGGTTTGACAATGATAATAAAATATCCAATTTATGAGAGGTCCGTTCACTTTGAACTCTGAATCAATACTGAAGTGCCCTTTTTAAGAGTCAGAAATGATCGGAGATCACCTAGTCCCCCCCCCTTTTTTTTCCCAAATGCATCCATTAAAAATTTATTGAGATAGCCATTTTGTTAAAAATAGTTCAAAGATCAGATAAAAAAAACTCCGGGGTCGACACAACCCCCCAGAGCCCGAGGGCAAATGTTTTAAGTCATGCCGTGGGGACAGATATGGTTTATATGGAAGGGATGGTCGTATAAACTTTAGAGGGGGCTCATTCTATTGGAAATTGGAAGTTCCAGGGTCCTGTTTAAGAGTCAAAAGTGATCTCAGGGCAACTAAGCCCCTCCCCAAGAATGATTTTACCTAATGCATCCAATCAAAATTCTGAGATGTCCCTTTGTTCGAAATAGTTCAAAGCTGAGATAGCAAAAACTCTGGGGTCGACACAACCCCCCAGAGCCCGGGGGAAGTGTTGTAAGTTATGCCATGGGGGCATATTAGATTTTTATGTAAGGGGTTGTCGTTTAAAATTCAGAGGGAGCTCATTTGATTGGAAATTAAAAGTTCTAGTTCTCTTTTTAAGTGTCAAAAGTGATCGGAGGGCACCTAGCCCCTCCCCCATGCCCTATTTCCCCAAAAATGTCTCTGATCAAAAAGAAATATACGGTTAGATTACTTGCCGCAACGGCATTTACAACAAGTCAAAATTGAAAATGTAGAACAGAGAAATATGCGATTAGAAGATAAGGAACAGCGAGATGTAGTTAAAATATTTGCGTCAGCGATAATTACAACGAGTTAAAAACATAAGTGAAAAACAAAGAAATATCTGGTTCGAAGATAAGCGGCAGTAAGATTAAAACGTGTCAAAAACAAAAGTGAAAAACATAGAAATATGCGGTTACAAGACATGCAACAACGAGAAGTGGAACGAATTAAAACTGAAAGTGAAGAACAAAGAAATAAGCTGTTTAAAAGATATGCCACAGCGAGAACAAATAAATATGTGGTTAGAAGATAAGCGGCAGCAAGAATTACTTGCGATAACAAGAAGGCAAGTGTGTCACAACGTGTCAAAGATGAAGCGAAGAACAAAGAATTGTTCTGTTAGAAAACAAGCGACAGCGAAATTCAGAACGAGTCAAAAATGAAAGCGAAGAAGAAAAAGATATTACGTTAGAAGAATAACGCAGTAACGCCGAATAGAAGAATAATCTTCAACGCAGGCAAAACATGGCGCAAAACCCAGCACAAACTTACGAAGATTCCATAAACCACGCAACTGCTACTTAAAAATCCTTGGGGTTCTTCAACATTATATGAATTCCTTGTGGATCCTTCCATTTTCCAGAGGAAAGAAAGGTGATTCATTTGGAGGTGACCGCTTATAAAGAGAATCAATATAGCCTATACAAGCCTGTCGCATGCCAAGTGCTGGGGCCCGGCCTTAAAATAGGATGCATAGTTTGTTGTTTTGTTTTTTTTTCTTAAAACTGGCTTGTTGCAATATTCTGGCCACAAAAACGGTCTAAAAAGGTTATCTCGAAGCTTATTACGATGTAAAAAAAAATAATAATGAAGGAATTTCAGAGTTAGTACTAGCTCTTTTTAAATATAATTTTGTAAGAAAGGAGGTTTTATTTTCCAGATCTTTTTTCTTATTTGTCCCTGGTTGTTTTGCTCAAAATATCAGCAAAGAAATACAAACCCTACGTAATTGGACCCACCTTTATCCTAAAGTTTATTTAATTGCAAGCACAAGTTTTTCTTCTTTTCTTTTTCTTAAAAGAGGGATATTTTTACTATTTGAATCGCAAAATCTAGAATTAAAAAATTCAAGAGTATTATTTTTATAATGCTTATAGAAATAGACTTGAATTTGTTCAAGCCTCTTGTTTTGCTATTATTATTTTTTTCTTAATTTGTCTGATTTTCTTGTGATTTTTTTTTTGTGGAATTTTATGTGAGCATCATTGCTTTAGGTTATACAATTGAGAATGTCTTATTATAGCGTCTTAGATTGTTTCCATCCTTTTTATTTATTTTATTATAGGAATTGCAGATACTTCATCAAGTAATACCAATGTCCTTATGGAAGCTTCAAATTCTAAAATTGGCTTGCATAGGAAAAAGTGCAGAAAAGAGTTTGAGTGCAATATATGCTATAAAAAATTTCCCACCCGTTCACAGTTGGAAAGACATCAAAGAATTCATACAGGAAAAAAACCATTTAAATGTGATGTGTGTCAGAAGGGTTTTTCTCGAGCGGACTATTTAAAAACACATCAAATATTGCATACTGGTGAGAAACCATATAAATGTGATCGATGCGAGAGAGAATTTTCATTTAAGTCGAACCTGAACTATCATCTCACAATCCATCCATAGAAAAAGCCTGCTAGCTTGTAGTTTACGATAAAAACTTGTTACAGAATAGTGATTTTCGTAGACAGAAGATACTTAATCAAGAAATAAAGCTTATGCAAATAAAAGGTGCAATTTACTGCTCGAATATAAACATGATTGTTATTTTGTACTTTAATTTCTTTCTTTTTTGTCCGGATTATATAGGAGTGCTGTTGTTGATGTTAAGAATAAAGATAACCATCTAATTATCTAGGATTAATTTAAAAATGAAATTTAATCTTAAATAAGTATGGGATATGGTTTGATTGAGATGATCATCGTCCGAAGCTCAGGGTTATTGAAACATGTCTCTTTGCTGCACTATGGTTTCTATCTTTAGGAAACAAATACTTTCAAACAGCATTTAGTGGGTGTAAATATTAAGGTAAATGTGTAGAAGAGAAGTTTTTCACTATATCAGATGGCTCCTGTGTTTCCAGAATGTTTTAGGAAACTTTTTAGAATGGATCATGGTCCCAAATTAAGGATGTCCCACCTTATCTCCTTTAAAAAACTGAATTCTTATGAGTTTGGAAGTTTGTTTTTTGGAAATTTGTTTTTCCAGGTGAACGAAACTTTCCGAAGTAAATTTATAGTCTAACCCCTCTAAGCATCCCCCCTCCCCCAAAAATCTATGCCTTAAAAAGGTTTCAAAAAATTAATTGAAAGAGTATTATGAATGGGAATAATATCACCTGCCAATTCATCCAGAGTATCTGGCCATTAAATGGCCCATAAATTAAAACGATATTCCCATGATGGTAAGACGGCTAACCCTATTAATACTATCATTTTAAGCCGAAGACTGGCAGAATCGATACAAGATCACAGGGTACATAGGAGTGATGTTATTATATATGCATGATGGTATATAATCAAATGCCAACTGTTTCCAACTGTTATGAGCTTTAAAAATCACGTGTTCCGACTGCTGATCGGTTATTATTTCAGTATATAGCATAATAAAGTTCCAACTGCTTCCAACGACTTACGAGCCTTAAAATTCACATTTTCCGACTGCCGATCGATTATTGTTTCTATATGTAACGTAATCAAGTTCTAACAATTGATTGGTGAACGATGACATGCATTGATAATTTTGTTATTATTCTCAAAAACACACTATTTTCTTCGATCTGTTTTGGGTCCCAGGGAACTTGTGTATACCTTACATGAAACATCTCCTTTAATGAAATAACTGTTCTAAAAGTTAATTATGGTGTCAAAAAAACGTAATAAAGGAATTTCAGAGTTATTACTAGCTTATTTTAAAACAATGATGTAGGAAAGAGCGGGGGCGGGGGTCTTTTTTTTTTGCTAAAATTATCAGCAAAGAAAGACAGACTTTATTTCTGCTCATTTTTGGTTTTATGCATCTCTTTACTTTTCTTTGATTTTTTCCAAAGTTTTTAATTAATTTATGTTCATTTTTTATTAACATAACCTTTTTCACTGTAAAAGAAAGGAATGTTTTAAATCGTTTTGTTTTTTTCTATAAATATCTATAGTTTGGTGTACTGTCTATATTTTGCAGAAAATGTTCAACAATTTAGAATAATATACGTTCTTTTGAAAATTTGGAAACAAATAGTATTATTCA
>JAQQPU010002625.1:0-40061 GCA_029168905.1 Artemia sp. Kazakhstan ARC1039
TGGTATGTTTTATAAATTTTTCAAAAGGCTTGATAATAAGCCTTAAAGCCACATCTCTATATAAATTTTACAATCCACATTTATTATGTATATGTTTCTATAAATTAGGAGATAAATCAGTCTATTATTTTGATTTTAAGTTGAATTTGAAAGATGCAGACAATTAGCTGTTATGATCTGAATTGCCTAACAGAAATCTTTAGTTTACAACAGGGATTCTTAAACTTTTTACGTTCACGACCCCATTTATGAGTCCTAGTTTCCTGGTCGCCCCTTATAAATGTAAAACAAACAGATTAATGAATATTTTTTGGTGATTTATTTATTAGGTAATAATTTACATGTACATATGAAAATATATATTACTAGAATTTATTCACAAACATGCAAAATCTAAATTTAAAAATTGGACAAAAATGCCCTATTTTTCATCATACTTATTTTATAATAAATATTGATTTCAAAAAGGTAGCTTGGATTCAAAGGCTGTTTTGGATTGGCTTAAGTGAGATTGATCAGGTCTCACTTACAGCTCAAGAGGAATCTACTTAGGTTTCGAGTGACTCAAACTTAAAACTAGAGTTTCCAAAACAGCCCTTAACTGAATACTGGATCAGAACTTGAACTGCCCACAATTGCTTATAAGGTGTTAAATGTTCTTCTGCCATTAGAAACTACATATTTCTATTAAGTCACTTTCTCAGCTTTAATACATATTACATATCAGTAATATTCATCGATAAAAAATGTTCAAGAGGTCTTAAGTCCTGCAGTATCAAACGTTCAACTAAGATGTAATTTGTTATCCAATAAGAAACAATATGCATATCCATCTCATGAAATATTTCCTGTAATTTTAATTTAGCACTTACAACTCAACACGTGGGTTCAAATATATTCGAGTAAACGAATACGTTCACAGAATTCCCTTTTATCTATCTTACTGCAAAAAAAAAAAAATTAATAAAATCGTGATGAAAAATAGGGATATTGTTGTCCGAGAACGTAACCCTGAACCTATTAAAAGAATGGACAAACCAAGACCTTTAGTTCGTCCTTTAGGTTTATTATAGGGTTTTCAAAGTTTATCATAGAGTTATTGTAGGTTTCTATTTTTTTTTATCTTAAGTTTAATAATATGGCTTTTACTTTTAAAACTTCTTTTTCCGAAAGTTTTTTTTTTAATCAATTTCTGTTCGTTTTGATTGCCAAAGTTTCAAGTTTTTCAAAATTCCATATTTCAAAATAATTTTTTATTCCAAAACAAATTAACAGCTTTGGCAAGAACTAATAAAATTAAACTGAATATTTGACATATAATGATATAAGTTTTTGAAATCTCAGCAGTTCAAGGTTTTGTATCACTCAGGGCCTGATTTAAAGCTTTGACGCTTCTAGCTGCCATCAGATCACGTTTGACTCTGAAAAAGGGAATCAGAACTATCAATTTCTGATAATGAGAGTGCTATTCCAAGTTCATACGGCCACCTCTTCCATAAAAACCTTATATGCCCCCGGGGCTGAAGTTACAACCCGTCCCCGGGCTCTGGGGGGTATTTTGGCCCTGAAGTTTTGTTACCTAATTGTTGGACTATTTCAAACAAACTGGCTATCTTAATATTTTCATCGGATGCATTTGGGGAAAAGAGGGTGTGTGGAGGGAGGGGTAGATGCCCTTCCATCACTTTTGACTCATAAAAAGGAGACTTGAATATGCCCCTGGAGCATAACTTAAAAGTTTGCCCCCGGGCTCTGGAGGGTTGTGTCAACACCGGAGTTTTGTCATCTTGATCTTTGAACTATTTTTAGCAAAATGGCTATATCAAAGTTTTATCGGATGAGTTTAGGGAACAAAGGGCGTGGGGGGGGGAGGGCTAGATGCCTTATGATCTCTTTTGAATCTTAAAAAGTAAACTAGAGCTTTCAATTTCCAATTAGATGAGCCCCCTTTGAAGCCTGTACAAGCAGCCCTTCCATAAGAACCATATATGTCCCCACGGCATAACTTACAACGCCTATCTCCGGCCCCTGGGTGATTGTTGCCACCCTGGAGGTACTGTTTTCCGTTCTTTGATTTGTTTTTAACAAAATGGCTATCTCAAAATTTTTATCAGATGCATTTGGGGAAAAAAGGCATGGAAGGGGGGGGGGTTATTTGCCCTCCGATCACTTTTGGCTCTTATAAAGGGCACTAGAACTTCTGATTTTCAATCGAATAAGCCCTTTCCGAAGTTTATATGACCACCCCTTCCATAAAAACTGATATGCCCCCGGGGCATAACTTAAAACACTTTCCCCAGGGTTCTGGGGAGTTGTGTTGTCCCAGAAGTTTTGTTATCTGACTTTTGAACTATTTTTAACAAAATTGCTATCTCAAAACTTTTTATCGGATGGGTTTAGGGAAAAATGGCGTGGGGGGTTAGTTACCCTCCAATCTCTTTTGAGTTTTAAAAAGTGAACTAGAATTTTCAATTCTAATCATTTGAGCCCCCTCTGAAGTTTCTAGCATAATTTACAACGCCTGTCCCCGGGCCCTGGGGGGTTCTGTCGACCGCTAAGTTTTGTTATCTTTGTTTTTACTATTATTAACAAAATGGCTATCCCAAAATTTTTATCGGATTTTCTTGTGGAAAAAGGCGTGGGGTGGGGGGAGGGGGAGGGGGGTTGCTACCCTCCGATCAATTTTTAATCTTAAAGAGGTTGCTAGAACTTTTGATTTCAAATTGAATGAGTCCCTTCAAAACTTATACTACCACCCCTTCCATATGAATTGTCTCAAAGCCCCCCCCCCCCCAAAAAAAAAAATAAATAGTAAAACATTGAAGTCTTATGGCTTCTACTATAGGCAACGCTATAGCGTTGTCTCTGATTAGAATAACTAATTTTAAAAGCTAATCTAAGTGTCTCCATTAGGGAGAGAAGCGGGATCGAAAATATCATTAGTTGTTATAACCTATCGAAAGATATACACTACTGTTTTTTTTTTACTCTGTAGACTTTCAAAACATTTTGAAAGAAAGTGTTTTCGTTTTTTTTAGTCTTGATTTTTTTTTGTTATTCGTTTTTTTAACTCTTTAGACTTTTAAATTCTTAGGTCACTTTTCACCACATGGGTCTGGACTTCACTTACAGGGAAACACGTCACTAATTTTTTCAAAGAATCCATCTACGAGCTGTTTCTCAATTGCAGATGCATCAAAATCTAAAGGAAAGGGCTTAGAAAATCAGAAAACATGTTTGAAAAGTCGGCTTCAAAGTAAAAAGTATAGACAACTTGAAAGATGTCAAAGAACTCATAAGGAAAAAAAGATTTATAAATGTGAGGTATGTGAGAAGATCTTTTCTCGAGGGAACTATTTGAACGGGCACCAAAGAGTGCATACGGGTGATTTACCGTTTAAGTGTGATATTTGTGACAAAACTTTTTCTCAAAAATCAGATTTGAGGCGGCACCAAAATGTGCATACGGGTGATAAACCGTTTAAATGTGATGTTTGCGATAAAACCTTTTCTCGAGTGAACCATTTGAACGGGCACCAAAGAGTGCATACGGGTGAGAAACCGTTTAAGTGTGATGTTTGTAATAAAAAATTTTCTCAAGCAGGTCATTTGAAACAGCACCAAATGGTCCATACGGGTGATAAACCGTTTAAATGTGATGTTTGTGATAAAACCTTTTCTGTAGCAGGAAATTTGAACAAGCACCAAAGAGTGCATACTGGTGATAAACCGTTTAAATGTGATGTATGTGACAAGACCTTTTCTTTCATATCAAATTTGAAAACCCACCAAAGAATGCATACGGGTGAGAACCTATTTAAGTGTGATGTTTGTGATAAAACCTTTCCTCACGCATCAAGTTTGAACCTCCACCAAAGAGTGCATACAGGTGAGAAACCGTTTAAATGTTATGAATGTAACAAGACCTTTTCTTACTTACCAAATTTGAAAACCCACCAAAGAATACATACGGGTGAGAAACCGTTTAAGTGTGATGTTTGTGATAAAACTTTTTCTCAGTCATCAGTTTTGAACCGCCACCAAAGAATGCATACGGGTGAGAAACCGTTTAAGTGTGACGTTTGTGATAAAACCTTTTCTACAGCATCAACTTTGAACGGGCACCAAAGAGTGCATACAGGTGAGAAACTGTTTAAGTGTGACGTTTGTGATAAAACCTTTTCTACAGCATCAAATTTGAACCGCCACCAAAGAGAGCATACAGGTGAGAAACCGTTTAAATGTGACGAATGTGACCAAATCTTTACTCAAGCAGGAAGTTTGAACAGGCACCAAAGAGGGCATACAGGTGAGAAACCAGTTAAATAGTATGTCCATAAGAAGTCTCTTATGCAAGCTTGCAGTTTGAATACACATCAAAGACTGCATTTAGGTGAGAAACCTTTCATATGTGGTTTGTGTAGAAAAACTTCTGATATTAGCAGTTTTCACAGGCATCAAAAAGTTAATACGTCAGTTCAGGAAGATTGTTGTAACACAAGCATTATGTATCTTCATTGGTTTGTGGTTATTACTCTCACAACCAATTAATAATTCATCAAAATAGTTTTTTTCAATGTTTTTTCATGTGCTTAGTTTCAATAGCAATTTCGTCATCATGCCGTGAAAAGTAGTGATACATATTTGCTTGATTGTAATAAATGTCGTGTATGTAAAAAATCCTTGTCTACATTTAGGCGTTTGAATGAGTTCCAAAGAGTTCATACAAGTGAGAAACTGTTTAAAAGATTATTTATGCAGGAAGTGCTTGTCTTGACTGGACTATTTGAACACGCACAAAGAGTGCATACATGTGACACACCATTTAAATGTGATTTGTGCAAAAGAGTATCCTATTCTAGAAATGGCCTCAGAGTTTATTGACTACAAGAAGACTTTTCGAACAATAGTGATTTTTATTTAAAGACAAAATCTTGATGCAGAATCAAAGCTGTTCTACATTGGCTAATTCTCATGTTTAAATTAACACTTTGGATATTTATATAGTTTTTTGGTAATTTTGATTTTTGCAAGTGCAGCTTGTCTTTTCGTCCAATGACCAATCTGGAACCACGTGAGCCGAAAACGGTAAATCCCTATTTTCCGAAAAATTACCTCTTTAATTGATAATCTTAAAAGAAACAGAAGTTTACATTGTCCAAAACTGAAATATGTAATAATCAGGATTTTAAGCAACCAAAAATTTACCCAAGAAATTAAGATATAATCAGTTGTCATTTGTTTCATTTAGTTCCACAAAAAAAATAAGATGAAAAGGATCAAAAGGCTAAAGAAACGAGAACCATGGATCAATTGACAAAAATAAATTTGTGGTCCATGTGTTTCTTTTTCTTCTTTATAAACAATCCTCACTGATTTACTCCTGTTTTGATTAAAAAAGAACTCTGTAAGCTTTATTATGTTAGAAAAGACCCAAAAGCTTTGTTTTCAAATTGTTTGTAAATTTTATTTGTCAGTATATGGGAAAAGTTTTGCTTTGTTTCTTCAAAATGAATAAAATGGTTTCAATCAAGTCTTTAAGTTTTTCAGTATTTCGGTTACCTTGGTCAAGGACTGCGAGTTAACGAAATCTTGATCATTTTCAGGCCCCCTCCCTCTCAAATAAATGTTTTGGTCTACATAGGCAAGCTAACAAAATCCAAAATTTCAAAGTAATTCAGAAAGTAAATTTTTTTAGCACATTTTAATATCAGAAGGCATTGAAATGTTGTGTGGTAGATAACGATAACAAGCATTAAACGATGTTTTCACTTTCATCCTAGCTAAATTATATGGCCCACTGCAAATATATCATGAACTTTACACCCCACCTCCCTAATGGGGAAATCTATACCCTGAATTGTCGACGGCAAAGTTTTGAATCGCAAAATTCAGCGCTATTTTTGTCGACGGCATTTGAAAAACTTGAAACGGTAGGAAAATGGTTTGTATTTGAGTTGCTTAATAAATGAGGTTTGAATTGTTATAAATAAGTATTTTGGGAATAATGTATGTTACTCTTGAACAACTTATTTATAAACTAGTTGTATGTTTTTAACCACTTTTCAATAACTTAACTAGTGTTGATGACTTCTTTGTTGTCTTTATAATTCAGGGTATATTTTTGCACATTAGGGGGGTGCTGGTGGTTAAATATAAATTTCCGATAGAAGCGATTATTTTATTCGTAAAGAGCATAAAAAAGGCATCGAGCGGTATGTTCACTTTATTCCTAAGTCAATAATATGAACTGCCAAGAATTTACATGTTTTTAACAACTTTTCAACAACTTAACTAGTGTTGATAACTTCTTTATGTGGTTACAAATATGAAATACCTTTGGGGCCCCTTTAAGGACTCAACACGCAGTTAAAAAGGCATCGAAAAAGAGCATAAAAAAGGCATCGAGGGGTATGTTCACTTTATTCCTAAGTCAATAATATGAACTGCCAAAAATTTACATGTTTTTAACAACTTTTCAACAACTTAACTAGTGTTGATAACTTCTTTATGTGGTTACAAATATGAAATACCTTTAGGGCCCCTTTAAGGACTCAACACGCAGTTTACGACAGAAGCGATTATTGAATTTCGAAAGAGCATAAAAAAAGGCATCAAATGATGTTTTCACTTTCATCCTAGCTAAATTATTGCGCCACCTAGAAATTTACCAAACTTCCTAGAAAGGCAAGTATTTGTAGTATAAACTTAGGACCAGTACTGGTCATAAGGATACATGTTAAGAAAGCAATTCTTACTTCATAATATGCATAATAATCCCAGTTAACATTTTTTCCAGGGGGAGCACCTTTATCATCACTATTTTCACTGTTGTACAATTATTTTTCACAAAATTGTGAAAAATAAACATATTTGATCGCCTTTTTCTGTTCAAATATTCTATACAGCAAAGTTAAAGACCATCACTGCCATATACCAAAAATATATAAATAGGCTGATATTAATAAGGTTAGGTTAGATAAGCTAGATGGCTCTTGGGTGTTTGTTTTAAAACAATTTTCAACACTTGGCGAAAAGACAAAATACTGAGAAATGTGATTGTAAAAATGAAAAAACAAGGAAAGTAGTGAGGATAAAGGTGCTCCCCTTGGATGATATGTTAACTAGGATAATTTTGAATATTATGAAGTAAGAATTATTTTCTTAACATGTCCCTTTATGACCAGTACTGGTCTGCAGTTTAAATGACATAACCTAGGTCTACCCTTATAATTTTGGCAGATGTTAAAACCACAGAATTCCTATATATACTGATGCTGCAAACGAAACTAAAATCAATTAACTAAGCTGAAAGGTTAACTCAAATTAAAGGTAAAAACTTGCCTTAATTAGACTTGGAAATTATTAATTTTATTGTCAATATGTAATTTAATTATTATGATTTTAGCCTATTTCGGTTGAGGTTAGGCATAAAAAATAGCTTCAGTTAATCGGTAAACATCTAGGTGGCCCAATAACTTAGCTAGGATGAAAGTGAAAACATCATTTGATGTCTTTTTTTATGCTCTTTCATAATTCAATAATCGCTTCTAGCGCTAATTGCATCTTGAGCCCTTAAAGGGGCCCCGAAGCCATTTTTTATGAATAATGAAGGAGCATAAAAAAACTATTAAATGATGTTTTCACTTTCATCCTAGCTAAATTATATGCCACACTGCAAATTTACCCACCCTACTTCTGTACAAATATATACCCCGTATTGTTGACGGCAAAGTTTTGAATTGCAAAATTCAGCTTCTTCTTCTTAAAAAAGTCACCTGGAATCCTAAACGGACTCCTTTTGGCTTCTAACTCTACTTTTCTTCTCTTCTTCTTCGTTAGAAATTACTTGGACTCCATAATTTGGTGTCTTTCTGGCTTCCAAGTTGGTGTATTCTACTCCTTGTCATTTAATCTATATTCTTCCAAGGGGGGTGGGAGAGAACTAAATTGGCTTTCTCATAAGGGCCAAACAAGGGAAGCGTAGGGCCCTGCTACCATTTCCCCGCAAAATAAGAATAAACTCGGCAGGTACCTCTACGGCTCTTGCGATAGGACCCTCCCCTTCTTCTGCTTGTCGACCCCTCTTCTTTAAATTTACAATACTTCGGAAGATGTTACTCACTCAAAGAACATCTAAATTCATTAACACATCAATTGCCTCTCTGTAAAACTTCTTTTCAATGGAGTCTGGCAAGGGAGCATCCACAATCAGGTTAGTATCTTGTGGAAGTTTAAAATTTTGGGGTAGGATATGTAGCTTATAAATTCCAGGAGTACTTGCAGTGCATTCAAAGAGAAGGTGTTGTAAAGTTTCTTCAGTCAGGTTGCAGAGTCTACAATTAGGGTCACTATACTGCTTCCATCTGAACTCTTCTCTTCTCAGTATTACTGCTAAACTTTTTATTTTAAAGTACGCCCGATTTATTTCAGGCTCTTTGAAAATTGGTGCCAAAGCAGGAGGAGGCTTTCTATAAAGATGGCGGTTTCTAATTGCATCTCTAATTATGATTGAAGCTCTATTTTTATTGACGGCATTCAAAAAACTTGAAACAATAGGAAAACGGTTTATATTTGTGTTTTCTAATAAATGAGGTTTGAATTGTTATAAATAAGTATTTTTGGAACATGCTACTCTCAAGCAACCTGTTTAAAGACTAGTGATATGTTTTATAACCATTTCAGTAACTTACCTAGTGTTTAAACTTCTTCGTGTGGTTACAAAAATGAAATACCCTTGGGGCTCTTTTAAGGGCTCAAGATGCAACTAGCTCCAGAAGCAATTCTTGAATTATGAAAGAGCATAAAAAGGCATCAAATGACGTTTTAACTTTCAACCTAGCTAAGTTATTGCACCACCTAGATATTTACCAATTAATCTTGCATAAGGATTGGTCTACTTAGAAAGAAACACTAACTACTACTACAAAAGAGTGATTAAAATTTATTGATACTCCTATTTAAAACTCCAATTATTATTTTCTCTTACATTTTTTATTTATATTTTCGCTCCTTCCCTGTCTAGTTTCTCAAAATAGATAAAGGTCTAGAATAGCTTATCTCCTCAAGGTAATATGCTAGAACAAAAGAGAGACTATATTTATTATTGTGCTTTGGACAAATAATCCACAGTTCCTCTTCCCCCCTAATGGTCTTCATAGCTCTAGGCTTTTCAATCAAGGTTATATAATAGTTGACTAAATCATATTCAAGAATGAATAAAATTGAAGAAACAAAGGAAATATGGTTAACCAATATCTGCTGCAGATTATAAAGAAAGAATTTAAATCCAGTAACTTATAAAGAAGTTCAATGCACAATCAGGTTCTTGAGAAGGAATCACCATATAACCATAAATCTTCACTTCTTATTCTTCAAGCGCGTATAAAGTCTCTTCTTTATGAACAGCTTTCAAATGTCTATAATTCTTCCACTTTTCTTCAAAAACTCAATTACAAGACGTGTAATCACACAATTTTCTTCTTCACTTTTGAATCCACGCGGATATGAATTTAGGCTTAGCTGCCTTCTCTTGAGTCTAAAAAATTCCCCTATTTCTCGTCTTTCTTCTTCACTATCACTGCACTCTATTGACAAGTGTTCAATGGTCTCTAAGCTCCAACATTTGGGATAATTGTCACTTTCTCCCCAAAATCTTGCTTTGTAATATCCTACTTCTGCATGGTTTGATCGAAGGCGGAATATTTTCTTTGCTTCAAATCTATTTAATTCTTTATACAATTTAGTTTCCATTTTCCTTTGATTTTTCTTAGTAACGAACAAATTTCCAGTCGAATCCCTGTTTGATAGAAAGCCTTCTTGGTTCAATTCTTGAATTACTTTCCCGAGCACCATATATTCTTGAGGGGTGTCCAATTCATTCAAACTTATTCCAACTTCAACTGCAGACTTATGGTTTGTTTACACATTGCGGAAATCCATCCGTTTCTGTTCGAACTATGGCTAAAATAACCCTGCGTTTTAAGGCAAAGATTTTAAATTATTGCAACAGCATGACCTATGTTCTTACCCTCTTCTGTAAGCTGTTGAGTAATAGAGAGCCAAATGACACCGTTTTTCTTATAGCCTGGGTGCGCAAGATCATAGAAACTGGGGTAGCCTTGAACGAAAGTTATAAGATCGTGTAGTTTTTAATAATCCATACTCATGATTTCATTCATTTAAAAATCTTGCCAAGATTCCGTCCTACTTTGACCAAGGGTGTACTCCACGTCGTGATTATAATTAATGATGATTAATTTTTTCCACTGAAATCTCCTTGTTTCGTAAAATAATTAATTATTTTTAATTCTAGTCGGGAGGTGAATTAAAAATGGGCGGGACATAATTACTCTTAGCCAAAAAGAAAAGTCAATAAATTTCTGTGGATAGAATATTGCAATTGATAGACCGATCTACTTTTAAGGATGGTTTTCGCGAGATTCCTGGAAGCACTTTCCTGCTCGGCTGCTCGTCTCAAAAACCGCTGGACAACAAAAACGAGAAAGTGGAAAGCACTGGAGCGCGAAAACTAGTGAAATACGACTAGAATCTATAGGAATACGTCTGTTTTAGCGTTGGATTGCTGAATATTTGAATTGAAATTAAATATCTGAATTGAAAATTCGAATATTTTCGAATAAATGTAAGTAATTCAAATATGAATGGTCATGGCTTATACAAAAGTCGTAGGGATGGGGCTTCATCTTCTTGTTTTTCTGGAATCCTGTCTTTTCAATTTATGGTTTCCAAGATAATAGAAACCCAGATTCTGGAAATTCTGGGAAGTGAAGCTCAAATCAAAGTATTACTTCATGAGTCCTAACTTAAACATAGAGCTTTGTTTCCATCTGAACTTTTGAGTGGTAGCAGGACAGTATTGCGAAAGCAACAACCAAACCACTAATTTGTATTGCCTTTCTTTTCTCCCTCAGAGGGATTACAATCTATATGGAAGCTATGCATCAGTGTTAACCGGGTAAATATATAAATATTCATATAATTTAGCCAGGAAAAAAAGTGAATACATCACTTGCTGCCTTATTTATTCTCATTTAAATGTAGTAATCACTTCTGCGGCAAGAAAAAAACCCATAGCACCCTTAAGTTTTTAAATGGGTCTCTGTGTTTTTGTTTTATGGGTTCTTAAAAAGCGTCTGGCGAAAAAAATTTGCCATTTGTAGTTGATTCAGGAACAGTAATTATTATTTTCATTACCTCTTATTAGTCAAATGTTAATTTGAAATCCAATTTGCAGGAATTTTTTAAGAGCTTCAAACCCATTGACAGTGACATTGGTTTCACTGTGACGTCATTTACAAAGAGCTTCTGTCTCTTTAGAAGCTTCTGCAAATTTGTTTTCAAAACAACATTTGACTAACAAAAGCTAATGAAGATATTAATCATCATTCGTCAATCAGCTACAAATGGCAGTTTCTTCTCACTTAATAGTTCTTTTAGAAATAGATTTTTCTAAATTGTTGTTACTATGGGCTCTTTTAGCCACTTAAAAGGCTCAAAGAGGAATTCAATCTAAACAATTATTGAATTCAGAAGGAGTATAAGAAAGGAATCAAATATTGTGTTCAATATTTCCGTAGCTAAGTTAAATTAATATGTATATATTTATCTTTAGCGAAGCCTCTTCTTTGTTTAGATGTCTGCTCTTAATACATTTATGCCGTATTTGTTAACTAGTGCACTTGCTGGTTTTTCTCCAAAATTTTTATTTGTTGTTGTTTCTTCATTTAAACATAACCTACATTTTTTTATCTTTGGTGGTGTCTCAGTTATCTGTTTGTTTCATTTGATGTTTTGTTGACCGGCAAACTGAGAAAAATGGAAATATGATCGTTTTTAATCACAGTTCTCTTGCAAAGAGGCAGAGAACTGGCTCATAAAATCAGTTTGGTCTCTACTTAAATAAAGAAACAAAACAATTTACATGGAACAAAAATGTGATAAAGAAGAGTGTAATGAATTATTGAATGCTAGTTTGTTTCTCTTTTTTATTCAACTTGATAAAGTAGTTATTTCTGCATCATCACACATTTAGGAGTGCATTTCCATCTATTCTACCAGAAAATCTACCAAAACGAGTAAGAGTAAGGCAATATGTTTTTTTTAATGTCCAGCAGTCAAACCAGAGACCCCAGAAATGAGAATTGGGAATTATGACTACATATATATACCTCACCTATAGAAGATGCCTTTTTCTGGACCGCGGGAGATTGAACATTGGAGAATTGGTAAGGGATCAGACAGAAACTGTAAGGCCCATCAAAGGTGGACAAAATAAGCTGGAATTAAAACATTTCTTCTGGTTTTATTTTATTTCTTCCTGTTTCAATTGTATTTTGTTGCAACCGACAGTATTTGCTTTATGGTTCATCAGATGCCGGCTATGTGCATTGGGGTACTAAAATCATTAGAAATACGACTATCACTGGTCCATCTTCTAAGGGCAGTTTTCACCTTCTTCTTTCATACTTTATTTGACTGCCAAAGAACAGTTTTCTTCAGATTCCCAGAAACTTTTTTACTGGGTCGTAAGACTAAAGTCTCTTAGATGAAGTGAATGGTTTTAATCTGGACCATGCTCTACTCAGGTTATATGGATTTGGCTGCGTATACCCTTGACTGAAAGAGGATTTTTTTTTTACTGGAAACTTTACACAGAGAATTACGAAAGAATAAGGCTTCTTTATTTGGTTTTAATTTTTGATCCTAGGTAAGAACTAAAAAATTTCATTGGACCTTGCTAATTCAGGAACCTTGAGTCCTAGCTATAGCAGGGTGTCTTTATACACTGGTGTTGTAAATCCTTGGTAAAGCAAGGTATTCTGAAATGCAAAGGTCCTCTAAAATCTCTAGGTCCAAACTGCGTGATCCAAGCTGATTCCATCCTATCCTTCTAGGTATAATTGCATTCGACTCAACGCAGAGGCTGTATTTACCTTAATTTCCTCATCCTGGGTTTTGAGTCAGTGAAGCTGATCCAAAAAAAGAATTCCTAGGTACACTTTTTATTCCCGCTTTTTGGAGCTCAATATCACTTTTTTTTTGTTTCTATCATAACTAAATACCTTTTTTCAGTAACTAAGCTCCCAGAATCTGGACTTTTAAATTCCCTCTTTAGCGTGATTTTCGTCCGATGTCACATTCCAGAACGTAAACAAAGGAAAAGACAACCCAATATATAAAAGCCCAGATTCCAGAAATTCTGGTAGGTGAAACCACAGCTTAAATGTTTGTTTGTTTCTCATTGACATTTTTCTTCTAGGATATGGAAATGACCTGTTTTGCCGCCTCAACGGTTGCCATACAACTTATTGACCTTCAGTTGGGTTTATCCAGCAGCTCAGATGATGAGCAGAATTTGATTGTAAGGAAAAGAAGAAAGAGAAAGATGTTCCTCATAATTTGTATTGCAGCCCGCTATGCTGGCAATATGCTGGATGAATACATGAAATCGTCAGGATATTTCACAAATGTGATTCCGAAAATGACGGACTGGGAGTTTTAGAGAAACTTTAGGATGAACAGGGAGACTCTCACTGTTTTTGTCAATTTTTTTAGAACCACATCTAAGAAAAAATTATTCTGATGGTAATGTTCCAATTGAGCCCGCTGAGGCTGCCCTTATTTATCTTTCATACATTGGGAGCCAAGTGTTTCTCAGAGAGTTAGTTGTAACGTTTGGACGATCAAAAAGTGGAGTAAGAAAAGCTATTTTTCTTGTTACTGATATTATTGTGAAATATGGAGTAAAAAATTATATCAGGTGGCACCAGCAACCAGATACATCTGAAGTTGTTGAACTATTTCGTGAGAAAAGCCGTCTACCAGGCATCATAGGTGCCATTGACGGCTGTCATTTAAGAGTCAAACCTCCAAGCAAAAACCAACTGTCATTCTTAAACATAAAACTCTTCCACTCTATAGTTTTACTTGGTGTTGTCTTGCCAAATAGATTATTTTCTTATGTGTCAGTTGGCATGCCAGGGTCTTCACATGATGCAAAATGTTTGAAATGGTCAAGTTTATGGAAAAAAGTCCATCAGAGAAAGAAAGACTATTTCCCCAATGCAGATTTTCATATAATTGGAGACTCAGCTTTCCCCTGTCTTGACTGGTTAATTCCTGTGCTAAAACCCTTATTGGCAGACACGGACCAAAAGAAAAGGTTCAACAAGAGGATGTCAGCTGGAAGAGTGATTGTAGAGAACTGCTTTGGAGATTTGCTGAACAGATTTAGAAGACTACGCTTCATCAAAACGAATGAGGTCAAATATGCAACTGCCATCGCAATGTCTGCATGTGTTATTCACAACATGTGCCTGATAAATGGTGACACAACCCTACTACCCACCGGAGGAAGCAATTTGATACAGACGCGAATGCAGGAGAGTGCAGTTGTCTCTGTTCCTTCTGATGCTGGTGCTAGGAAAAGAAACATGTTTATTGCAAGTTGTTGAGCTTTATTTTTTCATTTTCTGTAATTTTAAGTAAAAAAAGCAAGCTCATGAACAGCTTTTTTGTCAGACCCACATCCTTTTCAACATCAAAACCATATATAAAACCCTTAGAGCAAGTCTCCACTTAATCTTTTCTGCAAAAAAGGATCTGGCAAATATAGGCACACTTTTGATTTTTTTTTCTGCCAATTGAAAAAAAGAGGGAGGGGGGAACGGAATAGCTGTCTCCATGATGAAATATTTATTTCCAGTTTTGCAGAACATACCAAATGTAAACTGGCTTCAAAGCATGTTTGAGAGAAACAGAGTTATATTTGTAGTCTATAAATAGTGATAATTACATATAGACCCAAGATCTCTGAGATCCAAATATATTGCTATTATTCCATTATTGACTATCATTGTCTTTTTTACCTAGCCCAACAAGCAAGCTTTCATGAACATTGTATTACCAGCCAGCCAGTAGGAGTGCACGGATATTGCAAGCAGTCAATGGCAATGCACTGGCCTAGCTCTGTTAGATCAAGCTTTGAGATTTCCAAGTGCAAAGAACACAGAGGTAAAGCAACAAAGAAAAGGTACTTACACGAAATTTCTCAATACAAATTATATGTTGAGCAAAGCAAAGCTATTCATGTTTTTTTTCAGGCTTGCTTTAGGAAAAACAGACTTCCCAAATTCAAATTCCCTTCTTAGGCCCAGGTGATAATATATAGTGCTACAAGAACTGATAAGACATCTATTTTAAGTAAAAAAGTATCAAAATTAAACTAATTTGAAAACCAAATATAAGACTCTTCTAAAACTAGTAATTCAGCTATGTCGTAGCCTATAACGTCTATACTAAATTTCTAAGTTAAGACATTTCTTCACCTCCTAAAACAGAAACATGTTTTTCAAACAGAAACATGACTTATTTTCAAACATGAAAACAGTGGAATGGCAAATAAAAAATTAACACAAAATGCACATTCCAATCAGCTTTGTAAATCAATCATCACCATGCCTTTTTTTCATATTTTGAACATGTTGTTGCATAGACTTGGCAATATCTCTTGACACTTCTAGAACTTCTTCGTGCCTTTTCTTCTTATTTTCTTCCTTTTCTTTTGCTTGCTGAAGAATCAGGTCTTGCAATATTTTCTCCTTTTCACTGCACTTTTTGAAAAGTTTTTTTTTATCTCCATCACAATTTCCACTCACAACTTCTTTTTTTGTTGCTGGTGTTTTCAACCGAACTTTTTCCATTTTTTTTTCTTGTTTGCAGTGTTCAAATCAAATTTTGAAAATTCGAATTTTGTCTCTTGTTCACTTAGAATGTCATCTGAAGATTTTGGATCGTCAATGCTATCTAAAACATACTTTGGTAGATGTGAATCCTTGTCTTTCTCAATGTCATAGACATCTTCAAATGTGCAGGCTTTTTCTTGGAGTCAGCTCCTGTTTCTTTGGAATTTTTATCAAATTTCAAATTAGCCTGCTTTGACAAATTGTACTGGTTTCTGCATTTCTCTGCAGATTCCTTGATAGATTCAAGCAAGCAGAACCCATTTTCCTTCATTTCTTTTGCTATGTCCATCCAAACATACACTTTTTTGTAACTTTATCTCTCAGTCGTGACTGGACACTGTCTCTTTTTACAATAGACAGAAGCAGCTCTCTTGCCTTTTTGTCTGTGTCTGCTGCAGACTTAGTTTTACTACCAATCCAAATCATTTCTGCAGGTAAAGATGGTGGTTCTTTTGCCCCCAATTCTGCTGAGGGTGATTCTGCAGAACCCAATTCGATGGAACCTGAGTCTGTGGATGAAAGCGGTTCAACCACCAAAATAACTCCCTTGTCTTTCAAATAATCTCTCCAACTATCTGGTAGTTCATTGTAGTACAGTGCCTATACAGCACCATCTGAAAATAAAATATGTTAGGAGCTGGTTTACAATAACACCAGGTTACATACAAAGTAATCTGAAAGATTGATGCTCACAAAAAAGTGAACAGATTTATATGCCTCAGAGTTTGAAAATGGAAACTGTTGCAAACCCAATCCCACATAATGACTGGATATAATGACATCAAAGGTCCAAATGCAGTTTCATAAATCAGAGTTTCAACATCTCAAAAAGTTAGCCCTCTCTTGGGAAATTATATTAATATAAGTTTTAATAGTGTCTAGGTGTTGATAATTAAAATCTACAGGTTCTGGAATGAGGTAAAATAATAGCAGCATATCAGATACTTCTAAGTACCTGGCACCAGGAATGAATCCAGTAATAAAAAAAAACACTATCACCGCTGTTTTTTTTTTATTCTAAGTCTACAAATAACATTTCAATAGGGAAAATTCTTTTTATTAAACAATTAGCCATATAAAAATAGTTCCTGAATGTTTTGGTCACATATACAGAGGCTGCCACCAGCAGGTTAACTAAAATAATACAAATATAACATTGATATTTATACAAAACAAAATTAATTACACATTAATTGATGCTCTTATTTTATCCAAAGCAGTAATATATGCAAATATTTTTGTTTTCCTTGTTTCTGTAAAATTGATAAAATCTTTAGACAAAGGTTAATTATCAAGTAAACAATGGTCATTGATACTGAGTGTGGTCTTTGTAAACATCGAAGTCTAATGTCCTGACATTGTAGGAAAAATTAAAAGGGCTAGGGAGAATCTAACAATT
This sequence comes from Artemia sp. Kazakhstan ARC1039, assembly GCA_029168905.1. NCBI lineage: Eukaryota > Metazoa > Arthropoda > Branchiopoda > Anostraca > Artemiidae > Artemia > Artemia sp. Kazakhstan ARC1039. Next base: position 17,167 of record JAQQPU010002625.1, read on the forward strand.
TGGGTATTTTTTATAATCTTGCATTAGGAGACCTATTATATGCAATACTGTCAATAAACATAGAACACAAAAAATAAAATAAAATGTTTTGCCAATTCCTAAATCAAAGTTCTACCATATAAAAAATAACTCAATAAGTCCCAAGGGTGACACATATTGGGCATATTGTTTATTCAAAATTACAACTTCATTCATCGTTTTCAAACAAAAAGCTTTTTCTAGTTTTAATTCTTTTTTTTTATATATGCAATAAATCTTATATAAATCTTTGTCTAACTTAGGCAATGTAACTCTAGAGTTCAATAAGAGTATCTCTGTAAAAAAAAAATAAGACAATAAATTCCTGCTTTCCTAAAATTTTATTTTCTAACCAATCTTAGTATATTAAACTCGCTGTTTTTTAAATTTAACTCTGAAGTAGAAGTTTAGCCAATTTGTACTAGTGATAGCCCATTAAAAAAAAAATCATATAACAAACTATCCAATGAGAAATAGGCCTTACATGACTTTGTCACATTGATAAAAAGTTTGGTGGGTAAATAAAAGTTCAAATAGGAATAAATTGTCATGGATAGGCAATGTGGTCTTACAATTAGTGGATGTTTCATCACAAGCATATTTGACAATTTACAGAAAAAAAATTCAATTACTTTTATGAAAATAACATACACAAATGTAATTTTTTCAAGAAAATAGTTGTATTTGAAAACAATGTTCTTTGTTTTCGCTTCAGACAAAGTCCCATTTTGTTGCCTAATGCAACTTTAGCAATGGCCACCTGCATTTCAAGCTCTTTTCAAAAGCACAAAGCAATTATCTGTCTAGCTAATTTTGGCTGTTAAGACACTATTCCTTAATCAAACTTAAATGATTTTTTTTTTAATAGACATTTTTTCTTTCAAATTTCAGCTTTTTACAAGACTGGGAGGGGGATCATACAAGAAGGAGAGTTATAAACTGACTATTAATGTTTCAGAGCACATATGTTAAAATGGGGCATTTTATGCTTCTCAAAATCTCCATTCTAGAAATGGCACCAAAATTACATATGGTGATCTCAATGGTGCCCTTTTCACTTCACTATTTCACTACTTATATGGGGCTCTGGCTGTTTTTCAGATTTCCTGAAAAAGATGGTTCTGGTGCATTTTATATAACACAGTGCTATAGATTGCACAAGAAAATACAAATGGAAACCCGTCAAATGGGTATTTGCAAGAGATAATGGATTGCAGTGTGATTTCTTATTGTGTTTACAATATTTAAACTGTTGTTTTTGGGGTTTAGGGGGGAGGAGGAAGGTACCTAGGTTAGGTTAAGTATTTAATATATGCTATGCTTTAACTGCCACCCCCCCCTTGCCTAATTTGAAAATAAATAGCCCAAATTTTTTCTAAACCATTATATTTTCATCCTATTTTATTTCATTAGCATTAACCAAACTTGAATTCTTTTGTGTGTTATGTATAATGCGCCAGTACCCAAAAAATATCTGCCATAGATTTTTACTGCTCTATTTGACAAACCAACATAATAGATATCATGCCTTAATCACCTTTATATGAAGAATTTTTTCACTAGACCATTTTTGGTGGGGTAAAGTAAAGTCTTCAAGGACTTATATAAGGCTTTTTTTTTTAAGTAACTTTAAAGTTTGTATTGTGTTTCTTTCTAAGAAGGAGTAATTCTGCATTGGTAATTCCTAGGCTACTAGAGTAGCTTAGCATTCTGTGAAAGAGTATTCAGACCCAGTAAAATTCTAGTTTAGCTACATTTTACTATCTTGGAGAGGGGCTAGGTTATGAAAAATGAAACTTTCAGTTATTAATCCATGGCCAAAAATATGCTCAGAGAAGTTATTACCAAGCTTCAATATTAACCCCCCTCTGATTTCCCAGGCTTAGAAATTTGCCAACTTGACAGGTCCATTACCAATTAGAATTCTGACATAACAACATTTTCCCTTAATTTCCAGTTTTGGGTTTCTTCTTCTCTGGTTTGAGTCTTAAAAATGCAATCCCTGTTAATTAAATAGAATTTTAACCCACAGGCTAACAATGTTTTTCTTTCTTCTAAATTTAGGAGATGTATTTGCAGATCTTTGAAACCTCATAAACTGGGTTTGATCAAAGTTTTGAAGCTAAAAACAGTTTCCTTGTACTTTATTTAAGCACAAGAACAATTTTACAAGGTTTCACTTTTGGTGAAATTCTAGTTTAACTACTTTTACTATCTTGGAAAGGGGTCAGGTTAGGAAAATTAAACTTTTAGGGATATGTCTACAGACTAAAGTATGTTCCAGGATGGTATTTTGAAGTACCTATCTCCACTCCCTCTCCCTCTCGAGGGCAGTGATCTTTGATGACGTTTAAAAATCTTATTGTTATGAAAGTGAAACCTTGCAAAACAGATCTTCTGCTTAAAAGAAGCACAAAAAAACTGTTTTCAGCTTCACAACTTTGTTCATCCCAATTTATGAGGTTTCAAAGATCTACAAATATATTTCCTAGATTTAGAAAAAAAACACTGATTTGGCTTAAAATTCTACTCAAATAACAGGAATTGAATTTTCAGAACTAAAACTAGAGAAAAAGAAACTGATAACTGAAAATTAAGGTTTACCTTAATTTTCTGCTTTGTCAAATGCTGCTTTGTCAAAAAATTTCAATAGTTCAAGTAGTCATAGCCTACCTGTCAATTGGGAAAATTTCTAAGACTTAGAAGTCAGAAGTTGGCTAACATGGAAGCTTGGCAACACCTTCCCAGAGCATATTTTTGGCCCTGGATTCATTACTGTAACATTTTTCTAGCCTAGCCCCTTTCCAAGATAGCAAAAAGTAGCTAAACTAGAATTTTATATTCACTTTTATAAAGCAAATATTTTTAAAGATCATCAAAGGTCAGTAGGCTAACATCAAAAGGAAGAAGGAGCAGAGGTAGGTTCCTTAAAATAGCCTACCTTCCAAGGGCATACTTAAGTCTGTAGATACATCCCTGAAGTTTTCTTTTCCTAACCTAGCCCCTTTCCAAGAAAGCAAAAAGTAGCTAAACGAAAATTTTAGCAGATTTTTTTTTTATCTTGGGTGCACCTTCCCCCTTCTTTTCATTTATTTACCATAGCCTAAGGCATTTACCTTTCAAAAGTTAATAACATCCTTCAAACATGACCTCACACAAACTCTATCATACAATAGCAGTTACAGAAAGTCAACTAAAGCAGACTAGTAGGAGTTCAAGGAGTGACCACATAGTAGAAAATACATGAAGTTGACTGTAGTTCAACTAAGGTTAACTAAAGTTCAAGGTCCAACTGCATATTAACATCCTGTAGATAAAAATAATAAGCTTTCTAGCTTACTTGTAGTTTGGAAGAGGAACTGCCCCTTTTCATTTGTGCCAATGTATTTTTCTAAAATTATATCCATTTGAGAGATTTGAGTCTCCTCTTGACAGCAATGTCAGTTGAGACTTCTTTCAATGTGACTAATTCTCTTCTTTCTCAGCACGACGCCATTAGCTGCAAAAACTTTCAATACAGCAATAATTAATACACCTCAGCTTCAGTCTAAAAAGGAACAGACAATCTTCCTTTATATTAGGTTTTTTTTTTTTTTTTTTTTTTTAAACACGGACATATATCATTGCTAAAACCATCAGTCAAACCTATTACACATACAAAATCAATCCCTTTTTCAACACTGACAATACAGCAATTACATTACTATCAACATCAGATAAAATCTTTTCTCTACGACTTTCCTGTATAAACTTAATAAACAGGTATGTCATCCTATACTTCAAAAAATCATCATCAATCAAAATTCCTAATGCAAGTGCTACTGAAAATTCTCCTAAGTTTTCCTCTTTGCACAAATTCATCATTTCTGTTCTCAAATTTTCATATTCCTTACATTCAACAATATAATGGAAAATACTTTCTATCTCACTACAATTATCACACTGAGGACTATCAGCTATGCCTATGATAAACAACCTAAGCTTAATACCTACATGGGTCGACCGAGAACAGAACATTAATCAACCATATTTTCTGTTTAATCTACTATAATTTTTCATATCAAAGCAAGGCTTCTTTTTCTGGGTAAGAGCTATATTACTACTACTATCCCTCATTTCCTCAAAGTGTTTTTGGTATATCTTCTTAACCATCTCTCTAATCTGTTTATATGTTTCTGTAGGGGGTGTAAGGGTCATATTTTGCACGGTTATTTTGGCATATTTGTCTGCTTTTTCATTACCAGCCACCCCCACATGGGCTGGACACCACAAAAATGCTATAACTATTCTTTTCTCAACAATCTTCAGAATGGAACTATAACTCTTATGGACCTCATCATTTGGTTTATTTGGAAAATTCTTTAGGGACTGGAGGACAAATTTTGAGTCACTGCATAATAGGAACTTAGATTGGTTTTCATCACTTTCACTAGTTTTCCTCAATACCCATTCTAGTGCACTTTCAATTGCTTTTATTTCTGCCTCAAAAACAGTTGATTCTTTACTTAGTGACTTTGTTATCACTGTATTAAATTCTGGAACCACTGCTGAACAACCCACTCCTAAACCATTTATTTTTGAACCATCTGTATATATTTTAACATATTCTTGATACTTGCTATTCAAAACTGAAAGGAATTCATATCTCATTATTAGGGGGTTATTTTCCATTTTTTCCATGTAACCAATCTGACACTCAATCTGAACCCAATCCCAGGAGGGAATTTTTGGTGGTTTTCTTAACGTAGCATTTGGGTAACAGGTACTTCTATACCTTCCTGAGTTAGTAGTTCTTCAAATTTTTCAAAAGAATTCAGACGTTTCCTTTTTCTATGGTGATTTCTAGTGTGGGTCAGACCAGGTTTAATTATCAATTTCTTAACTGGGTGATTAGAATCTGCTTTCCATAGATGGTTCATGTACACTATAAACATTTTCCCATCTTGTGTTGAGTTTCTCCACTCCAGACTTGCCCAGGAGAAAAGGAATTGGGGTACTCTGGTGAGCTGCAAATGCTAATCTTAGAGCTGTATTCTGTATTGTATCAAGTTTTCTGAGACTAGATTCTGGGGCAATGCTGTATATCAAACTCCCATAATCAATTTTAGGTCTTATGTATTTGATATAAAATTGTCTTTCTGTAACTATGTTGACACCATGCTTCCCAAACGAAAGCATCTTCATCAAATTCAGTCGCTTTGCACAGGATTCTTTTAGATATTTGAAATGTTGACTAAATTGAAGTTTATCATCAATGTGTATTCCAGGGACTTCATGACAATTGGTTACAAGCAGTTCCTCTCCAAATAGAGTAAGTTGGGGAGGTCTAATATTCCTCTTAGATGTGAACAACATAACTTTAGCTTTGGATGGTTCAAAATCAAGATCTATTCCTAGGGACCATAACATCATTCTCATTTGGTCTAAGGTTTGCTGGACAACTTCTTCTGCTTCTTCCACTGTATTTGGACTGTCCAAGTATTATTATCATCTGCAAAGATTCCTCCTTTGCAGTTATTGTCTTCTAGAGGGACATCAAATTCTCCAATATTATAATAGTCCGGTCCAAGAAAACTGCCTTGTGGAACATCTCTTTCCACCTCAATTTCCTTTGATCTTTCTTGTCCTATAGTCACAGCAATTTTTCTATCTGACAGGTAGCTCAGAGTGAATTTCATCAAATTTCTATTGACTTTTGCTTTAAATAAACCTTGTAATATCTGTCTGTGAACCAAATTATCAAAAGCTCCTTTAACATCCAAGAACACTGCAATCATTACTTTGCCATTATCCAGTGCATCAATGATGTCTCTCTGCATCCTGATTAGGTTATCTACTGTATTTCTCTCTCTGCGAAAACCTGTCTGAATATCCTGCAACAGGTTAGCTTCATCTATTGCAAATCTCAGTCTTTCCTTTACTAGCCTTTCATATATCTTACCTCTTACTGGGAGCAGAGTTATAAAGCGATGATTTTCTACTTTGTATGGTTTATTTGGTTTTGGGATCATGATAGATGTGCCATTCTTCCAAATTGTGGGGAAATTGCCCTCCTTCCACAATTTGTTGATGAGTTGTAGCAGAATATCCTTCCATTTATCAGTCAACCTTTTAAAGAAAACAGGGTATATGTTGTCACTGCCGGATGAAGTCTCTGGTAGTGTCTTTAGAACAAGTTCAAATTCTGCTTTTGAGAAGGGTTTGTTGTAATATGATACTGATTGTTGCAAAGAAAGTTTTCTTGCTTTAGTGAATGTTGTTGAATTTGGGCTGGTTCCTTCAAATGGATCTTTCTTACCTATTGTCTGGTGGAGATGACTTGCTCCTGCCTCAGCTTTTGTTTTGTTATCAGCATTCACTTGTCCTTGGTAGGTTGTTGGCCCCTGTGGATGCTGGTACAATTCTCTCCTATTCATCTTTCTTATGAAGGTATACACTTTTCCAAATGGATCCCTGAAGCTGAGATTTGAAACAAAATGCTTCCAAGATTCTGCTTTAGCTTGATTTATTGTTTTTTAAATTCTGCCTGGGCCAATTTTTTTTTTATAATTTTCAATTGTCAGAATCTTGTTGTAATTGTTTGAAGCTTGGTTTAGTTTCTTCTTATTTAAGCTACACTGTTCATTCCACCATGTTGGTTAATGCATAGTCTTGTTACCCAATGTCTTGATGGGGATAGTCTTCTTAGCCACTTCCATCAGTAGATCCTGTAATCTTCCAATTTTCTTCTCTGTAGTCATAACTGTTGCCAGTTCTTCTTCAAGACTTATCCTTGTAAGTTCTTCCTGGAAGTAATCCCAGTTAACTTTCTTCAATTTAAATGTAGGGTGTGTTGGTGAGGTTTGACTTCTTAGTGTAGATTCTTTATACTCAATTATCACTAGCTCATGATCACTGGTTAAGGTTGGTTCAGGAGTTAAACTTATATTTAGTTGATTGATTATTGCTACTGGAGAGAATGTCAGGTCAATGGTAGAGTATACTCCTGTAATTGGGTTTCTTCTAGTTTGAAGTGGGGTCACTAGGCCAATGTCATCATTCTTATCCAGAGCACTTAGGATACCTATACCACTACGATTATGAGATCCACATAAACACCAGGCATCTGAATGGGCATTAAAGTCACCAGTAACAATAAAAGGCTCTTTGGCTTTAATCACTTTTTTCACTTTATTGAAAATGTCCTCTGTTTGTGGCTCATTTCCATTGGGGTTATATATATTAACAATAACTATTGTATCCCTCTTACCAAGGAATACTCGGCAAGCTACCATCTCAATTTTAGAACTTTTGATTTCTTCAATATCTAGTTTTTGAAACATTAATGACTTTTTAATGAAAATTAATATTCCTCCTCTTGACTGTTCTGCTCTATCTTTTCATATTACTTCAGAATTTCTAAGTCTCCATGAATACTGGGGTTGTAGCCATGTTTCTTGAAAGTATCTAACATCATTTTTTTCTTTTTCTAAATAGCACTCTAATAAATCCTTTTTGCCTTTCACAATAGATTGGATGTTAAAAGATAGCAACTTCATTCTGGTTTATTTGCTAGATTCCAAACTTCTTCTACATTGATTTCAACTTTGAACAGTGAGCGCATAAGTTGACATAACTTTACTATCTTATCTTTCATTTCTAGTTCCTTTATGTCTATCACTTCTGGCACTTTGGATACAAATAACACTAGCTGTTGAAGGGTATTTTTTCCTCCCCGGGGGGGGGGGGGTGTTGCTCTATCACACCCTTCTTATTCAGTGCATCTGCATAACTCCGGTATGCATTAGCTGCTCTTTTCATTGGTATGTTTTGGGCAACTGCAATTTTTATGATTTCACAGTTTTGTTGGCGGGCTGGGCAGCGACCAGATGTTGTTGAATGGTTTTTCCCACAGTTAGCACAGACATACTTTTGGTATTTTCCTGACTCTTTGGTTTCTAGTTTTAAGGGACACTCATTAGAAGAGTGTTTGTTTGCACATCTCAAGCATAAAGCATGTGGCGACCTACACTTTTCTTGAGTGTGGCCATACTTTTGGCATTTAAAGCACTGAATAATTGGTCGGTTGTATCTCTCAATACTTCTGTTCCTTCCATGTAGCCAAATAGAATGGGGAAGAGAGTTACTCTCAAATGCAACACAAATACTCAGGCTATCTTCTAATTTTTTGGTCTCTCGATTGTATCTTTTTAACCTCTTTAACTCCTTAATCTCAATATTAGTTTCTACCCTGAGGTCTGTCAGTAGTTCTTCCTTTGATTAATCTAGTGCTATTTGCTTGATTTCACCATAGCTGACCTTTCTTTTCTCTTCGGGTGCTACATCAACAACATCTAGCTTCTGAATTTTCATTAAAGTATTCAATGCAGTTTGTGATTGAAAATATACTAATAGTCTATTTCTATCACAGTTTGAGTAAAAGTCAAATTTTTCTGTTTAGAGAATTTTCTTAAGTTCTAGAGTGATTGCTCTGTCTGATGGAAGTTTTACCTGTGAGGTGAGAACCACTGTTAGATTAGTCCCTGATTCACTGCTTATAAACTCACTAGCTGCCTCTATTCTGTTATTTCTAGTTCTTAATTTCTCTGGAAATCTTTCAACTATAGGAGGTTTTACAGTTTTAGAAGTTTCTTGCTCAAGAGGTGAGCCACTTCTCATACCATTTCTTTTCAGTAAATCACTGATCCCTTCAGCCTTCATAGGATATACAACATTTGTGATGTCCTCCTCTTCTTCCTGGGGGAGGGGAGGATAATCAACTGACAACCCTGAGAATCTATTATGGATACTTACTGAGGGTACAAATTGTAAATTTTGATTGTAAAGGGTGGATGGTATAAATGACCTTGATGACTTGAATATGGCAGAGGTGCATAGTAAACTGTAGGGGACCCTTGAGTATCTTGATATTTTGAGTGAGGAAATTCTATAAGTGTTTGATGGGGCTGTCCAGAGTATACTGGAAATGGCTGGGTGTGAGATGGTGAGTATGCTATATGTGGTGGTGAGAATGATGTTTGTGGAGGAGACAGTCCTATTAGTGCTGATCCTGTTTGTGTATGGTTTGTCTGTTGTGGATGGCTAGTTCCCACTCTGACACTTCCCCCAGGGGGAGCCCCCATTAGAGGGTGGGAATTCATTAATCGATCCTAATCCAAATATTGTAAATGCTCTTACCCGAAATAAAAACTTCAGAATACGAAATAGTCTAGAAAATAAGCCTGGGCAGAAATTTTTTAATTTTACCCCGTTGTCCGTTTTCCTCTGTTATATCCATTTGACAAATACTACAATCTGTTTAAAAATTTCACCAGGAGCGTGGTTTCCCACTTCACTTTCCACGATTCGTCTGGAATCGCTTTTCGAAAAAGCAGAAAGTGTTTCCAGTCGGTTTTTGCGACAACCGGCGAGTTATTCCTACTCGTCTTCATCCGTGAAAACACATGGAAAGTGATTCCAGATCGATTTTCCAAGTCACAAAAACCGCCCTTTAGTAACTTTTTGTCAAAGCTGGAACGGCTCTTAGAGATTTCAGATTAATTTATAAGAATATATATTCTTATAAATTTTGTATGATATTTCTTATTTTGAAAATAATTGATAATAGGGATATTTGTAGTTCAAACCATATAATACCACAGAAATTAGTTTGAAATTAGCCCTTTTCGCATCAACAAGTCGGTTCAACCAGTGACAGAATTAGTTCAATCCTGCTTGGAATTCAAAACAAAAATTGATAATGTTTCACCTCAAACAAAGCTGTTTCATAAAGGTACTTTATTTGGTAAAATTCTACTTTAGCTACTTTTGGCTATCTTGGAAAGGGGTTAGGTTATGAAAATGAAACTTTCAGGGATGGATCTACGTGCTAAGGTACGTCCCGGGAAGGTACTTTGAAGTACCTACCTCCACTCCCCCCTCTATATTATGGTAAATTACTGCACATTACTAGTTGTTTTAGCTCTCATTTCATCCTAAATTACTATCATAATTATAAATCACTGCTGACCTTACACAACTTCAGCTTTTAACCTTGTTCATTAAAATATACTCCAAAATCTTATTTTCCTTTAACATTAATCCCTTTAAACTTATTTACTATATAGCTGACCTGCTTATGAAACCCGTTTGTGATGTCACAACTTTGCTCATCATAACCTCTTTAAGGGTAGCATGCAAATGCCATGGGGTAGAAGCGTGTGTTGATAAGCCATTTAAACTGTATTAATTAGGGAAAGGATTTGACAACAGATAGCCTAGACCAGTAAAAAAAAAATCCAAATTGTTATTTAGAGGACAAATTATGTTATGAGAAGATGTTTTTATTTTTATAGGTCCATGCGCTCATAAAGTTTCTGTTGAGTTTATTGAAACACTAGCATGGACTTCGTGTAGTTACGGACTCTCCATAAAACGTTTAAAAGTGCAAAGATGCACCTTAGCCAGGGTTGAAGTTGTGCTTGAGGTGGATTTCTAAGGGGAGAATTTCCCCTTGGGAGGGAAATTTCAGATGAGTGAATATTCTGGAGGAACGGTTACACGGAGGGGTATTGACAGAATTACTATATGAAATTCTTTTTAATTGTTTTACATTCGCTTTGCCAAATTTTTTAATTGTAGATGTTCCGGAGCTTTTTTCTGTGCGTTTTGTTTTCTGGGAAATAATTTCCATGGAAGGGGGCATTTCTGGAGTGGCCAAGAAACCGATATATAGATTAAAGTCTTATTCCAATGAAAAAATGCTAAGGAGAATTTTTCAGGGTGACTTGTCCACAAGCAATTTTACAGAGAGGGGGGATTCCCAGCGAGGAAAGAATTGTTTGGAGGGAATTTGACAGGGGGTGGTGCACTTTATGTTGGATAAAATTTCCACGGAGGAGTTCCGTGAGGGGGGGGGGGAGTATATTTCATAGAGGGTGAGCCAGATTTATCAGGATTATTCGATAAACAAACAGAAATTATGCCATAAATGAAGGATTGCCCCTCCTCAATACCTTACTCTTTACGCTAAAGTTTGACTGTTTACTAAAATTGAACAAAGGGGCTTTTTAATTAGAATAGGAAGCTTTTTTAAAATTGCTAACAGCTTTAGCGTAAAGAGCAAGGTATTGACGAGGGGCGACCATTCATATCCGGATTCAATCTGCCAAAACTAATATGCCAATTGTGTTTTGATTTTTCATGCACTGGGAGCCAAAATCAAACCAGCAGTAGTTGAAAAACGTTCAGAAATTAAATAAAAAACAAGTTTTATTAACTGAAAGTAAGAAGCGACGTTAAAACTTAAAATGAACAATAATTATTCCGTATATGAAAGGGGCTGTCCCCTCCTCAACCCCTAGCTCTTTACGCTAAAGTAACGTAAAGACCAAGGCGTGAAGGAGGGGACAGTCCCTTTCATATGCGGTATAATTGCTGTTCGTTTTAAGTTTTAATGTCGCTCCTTACTTTCAGCTAAAAAAAAAATTTTATTACTTAATCTCATAAAGACGATACTTTTGTCAGCATATGAAGAACCGTGTATATTGCAATTATATCTGTCTGGTTTATATGCAAAGTAGCACAAGAGACGAAAATTAACATACAAGAGAGTAGTGAAGAATTATGGTATACAAAGTAATATTTGGCAGGGATAGTCACTAGTGATAAATAACTAGGGGTGACAACATGATTGGATGATTTTCGGGGATTTGGGGAACCAAATTTTTTCTGGGGTGGCACATAGATTTCTGGGGAAATCCCCGAAAATTTGGGAATAGTGAGAAGCTTTAGAAACTTTAGAAGCTTTTTTAAATATTTCTAAAGCGCTAAGACATAGAGCACTACAAACATCAGAATCAGCTTTAGAGGGCAAATTATGTTATTGGAAGATGTTCTTGAAATCACACCTCCCACCAAACTCAAAATTTTCCAAAATTCTACTTTAGAAGCTTTTTCAAATATTTGTAAAGCGCTACAAACATCAGAATCGCTGATGTTGATGGAGTGCTACAAACATCAGAATCGACTATAGAGGACAATTTTGTCATGACAAGATGTTTTTGAAATCCCCCTTTCCCCCAAACTCAAAATTTTCTAAAATTCTACTTTAGAAGCTTTTAAAATATTTCTAAAGCCCTAATAGATAGAGTGCTAAAAACACCAGAAAAGACTTCAGAGGACAGGTTATATCTTGGGAAGATGTTCTTGAAATCCCCTTTCCTCCAAAACTCAAAATTTTACAAAATTCTACTTTAGAAGCTTTTTTTAATATTTGTAAAGCACTAAGACATAGAGTGCTATAAACATCAGAATCGACTTTAGAGGACGATTTATGTCATGGGAAGATGTGTTTGAAATCTCCCTTCCCCCCAAACTCAAAATTTTCCAAAATTTTACTTTAGAAGCTTTTTTAAATATTTTTAAAGCGCTAAGACATAGAGCGCTACAAACATCAAAATCAACTTTAGAGGGCAAAATATGTAATGGGAAAATGATTTTGAAATCCCCCTTCCCCCCAAACTCAAAATTTTCCAAAATTTTACTTTAGAAGCTTTTTTAAATATTTCTAAAGTGCTAAGACATAGAGCGCTACAAACATCAGAATCAACTTTAGAGGACAAATTATGTTATGGGAAGATGTTCTTGAAATCACCCTTCCCCCCAAACTCAAAATTTTCCAAAATTCTACTTTAGAGGCTTTTTAAATATTTCTAAAGCACTAATAGATAGAGCGATACAATTATCAGAATCGACTTCAGAGGACAAATTTTGTTATGGGAAGATGTTTTTGAAATTCCCCTTCCCCCCAAACTCAAAATTTTCCAAAATTTTATTTTAGAAGATTTTTTAAATATTTCTAAAGTGCTATGACATAGAGCGCTACAAACATCAGAATCCACTTTAGAGAAAAAATTATGTTACGGGAAGATGTTTTTGAAATCCCCATTCCCCCCAAACTCAAAATTTTCCAAAATTCCACTTTAGAAGCTTTTTTAAATATTTCTAAAGCGCTAAGACATAGAGCGCTACAAACATCAGAATCAACTTTAGAAGACAAATTATGTTATGAGAAGATGTTTTTGAAATCCCCCTTCCCCCAAACTCAAAATTTTCCAAAATTCTACTTTAGAAGCTTTTTAAATATTTCTAAAGCACTAATATATAGAGCGCTACAAATATCAGAATCAACTTCAGAGGACAAACTATATTATGGGATGATGTTTTTGAAATCTCCCTTCCCCCCAAACTAAAAATTTTCCAAAATTCGACTTTAGAAGCTTTTTTAAATATTTGTAAAGCACTAAGAGTTAGAGCGCTACAAACATCGGAATCAACTTTAGAGGACAAGTCATGTCATGGGAAGATGTTTTGAAACCCCTCTTCCCCCCAAACTCACAATTTTCTAAAATTCTACTCTAGAAGCTTTTTAAATATTTTTAAAGCACTAATAGATAGCGCACTTCAAACATCAGTATCGACTTGAGAGGCCAAATTATATTATGGGAAGATGTTTTTGAAATCCCCCTTTGCCCCAAACTCAAAATATTTGGACAGTTTGGAGTCAGAAAATAATTATTTCTAGGTAATAGGGCCACTAAAAAAATTACAGAAGAATAGCGAGGTATCTGGAAATGTTGTTAGCTAAAAAAAAAACATCCTTGTATAAAGTAAATATAATCTTTCATTTAAGTTTTTTTTTAACAAACATCAGTGCCGACCCGGAAGCATTACGGTTTCCACCAAAGTTAAATTTATGCAACCTGGGACTAAACGAGCCGAATGATCAGAATCATTTATTAACATAAAAGCTTTCGTTATCAGGGTTTAAATCCCGACTAAATCGCGCTATTATTTACAAAGTAAACAAAGACACAGAAAAATTAATACACAAGTCACTCAAATTTGGGAAGCGTAAATATAATTGTGGCCGGATTGTCGCGGGTGCTTGGGTATTTGGTGGGATAGAGCGAGGAACTGGTAATTCATTCATGGTTTCTGTGCCGGATAGAAGCAGTGCCACGTTGTTGGGAATTATCCAAAACCGAATCCTGCCAGGGACAACAATTATAAGTGACTGTTGGAGGGCCTACAATTGCCTGGCTAGCCAGAGCTATCAGCATTGACGCGTCAACCACAGCATAAATTTTTTTGACCCTACAACAGGTTCTCACACACAAAACATCGAAAGACACTGGCGTGAAGTTCGAGACAATATACCCAAATATGGCAGAAGAGAAGAACATATGGAAGAATATCTGGCAGAGCACTATTTCAAAAAAAATATTCAATCTCCTCGAGAATGCACCATTTCATGAAACATGTATCGGAGCTTTATAACCCCAACTAATTTGTTTTTTATGGGTATTATTTACTAATTAATTTTTAAAACGTTGCAACAGAAAATTTGGCAATTTACGGTATCTAACCCCATTTGTTCTTAAAGCAATTCAAATGTTTTTTTCCAAATAGTTTAGTGTAGCAATCTTCATTCTTGAAGCTACGAGACGTTATGGAAGTGTAAAAAAGGAGGGAGAGAGAGGGAGCAGAAGTAAATATTTAACTAAAGAATAATCAGTACTTGTGCATTATAAATAACCCACCACTATGCACGAAAGAAGTTAAGTTTGGTTACTGCTAATGAAACAAAATAAAATAGGATGAAAATATAATAGTTTAAAAACAAATTTGGGCTATATATTTACACATTAGGGAGTGGGGGGTAAATCATAGCATATATTAAATACGTAACCTAACCTAGGTACCTTTTTCCCTCCCTAAACCCCCAAAAAACAACAGTTTAAATATTGTAAACGCAATAAGAAATCAGGATTTGCGATCCATTTGTCTAACAAATACCCGTTTGTCTTTTTTCCTTGTACAGTCTATAGCGGTGGGCTATTTATAATGCACAAGTACCGAATAATCTATATTCGTCTTGATTATATTTTTTGGAAACCCCTTTACATTTTGAGTTGGGTAACCACATAAAACATATTCAAATAGCTTAATCCTATAATGTTGAAAAATTTTGCTTTTCTTTTTTACATCTTTTTTTTTTCAGCTGCAAGGGGATTTGATAGCAGAAGGAGGGCCAGGGTGGTGGTCAGCAACCTGATCACGGTGCCCCTGCTTGTGCTAATCTAAGCTGACCATTTCGTTGCAACGTGTTGCACCAGAATCATACTCTAAAATCTGGTTGATAATTTGCCTGTCTAAAAAATTTGTCTGAGTTTCGTAAAAGGGGAAAATAACCCCTAAAAGTCAAAGATTTTAATAAAACGAAGAGAATAAAAACAATATAAAAGAAACTTACATTAAAATTCAATCATTAAAACTAAAAAATATTTTTAGAACAGCCTTAATATCATTACTTCAAGGAAGTTCAACCAGGACTTGAGTCCTGGTTGAACTTCCTTGAAGTAATGATATTAGGGGTGTTTTAAAAATCTTATCTAAAAAAAAAACCTTTCAATTTTAATGATTGAATTTTAATGTAAGTTTCTTTTATATTGTTTTTATTCTCTTCGTCTGTTTTTCTGAGGACGGCCCTTGGATATAGGGTCGAAATATTCATGTAAAGTTGCGTTCCACTGTCTTGTATAAAAATTTCCCTGTTGTTCTACTTATTTGTTTATGATGGAAAGGCAGTGTGGTCTTCGTCGCTAAGAGACTTTGACAAAAAAACCGTTGGGTTTTTTTCTGTTGCCGAGCCAATAAAAATAAATAAACAAGTCTCTGATAATACAGTGGTCAGTATACTTTTGTGTCAAGGCGGAAGACCCGGGTTCGATTCTTCGTCAGAGTAAATTTTTTAAATATTGAATTTAAAGTAGTATCTCTTAAATTTAAATTTTAAAAAAGAAACTCAGTTTCTTTTTTAAATCCAATCTATTAAATCCTTCGGCTCAACAGGCGTCTCCAGAAGAATATCACAGTCGGCCTTCTGCTTAAAGGTAAGTCTCCACTTCTTTGATAGCATGCCGTATACCCGCATGCTCGAAGAAAAGTTGAAAAAAGAAAATCTTACTGTATATTTGATTTGAGTATTCAGGAATTAAAAGCCTTAACAAAAGAATTTTCAAAAGCGGGGGTTTTGGGGCGCGGCAGCCCCTCAACTTTAACTCCTGACATGATCAGCTAACAGTTAGTCAAGCAATAATACGTAATAAACTGTACAAAAACGTGCAGAAATTATTTGAAAAAAACTACGTTTTCTAAAGAGTTAAAGAGGCTGAGTCACAAGTTCGAACCTTAAAACGTACAGGGTTTAGAAGGTACAGTTTGGGGGGCTGCCGCCCCCAAACCCCCCACTTTTGCAGCCTTTAAATAAAAAAAACAAGTTTTTCAAACAGAAAGTAAGGAGTGACATTAAAACTTAAAACGAACAGAAATTATTCCTTATATGAAAGGGGCTGTCCCCTCCTCAACGTCTCGCTCTTTACTCTAAAGTTTTTTATTGTTTAACAAAAATAGAGCTGTGAGAAAGTCAAACGTTAGCGTAAAGAGCGAGGCGTTGAGGAGGGGACATCCCCTTTCATATACGGAATAATGTCTGTTTGTTTTAAGTTTTAACATCGTTCCTTGCTTTCAGTTAAAAAAAAACGGTTTTTCTATTTCATTTTTGAACTTTTTTTTATTTAAAGGCTGCAAAAGCAGAAGGTTTGGGGGGCAGTAGCCCCCCAACTGTACCTCCTAACCCCTGTAAGTTTTAAGGTTGGAACTTGTGACTCAGCCTCTTTAACTCTTTAGAAAACGTAGTTTTTTCAAATAATTTCTGCACGTTTTTTGTCTTAGCGCTTTACAAATATTTAAAAAAAAGCTTCCAAAGTAGAATTTTGGAGAATTTTGAGTTTGGGGGGAAGGGGATTTCAAGAACATCTTCCCAAAATATAATTTGTCCTCTGAAGTCGATTCTAATATTTGCAGTGCTCTGTGTATTAGTGCTTTAGAAATATTTAAAAAGCTTCTTAAGTAGAATTTTAGAATTTATTGAGTTTTGGGGAGGGGGGATTTTAAAAACATCTTCCCATGACATAAATTGTCTTCTAAAGTCAATTTTGATGTTTGTAGCGCTCTATCAATTAGTGCTTTAGAAATATTTAAAAACCTTCTAAAGTAGAATTTTAGAAAATTTTGAGTTTAGGGGGAAGGGGGATTTCAAAAACATCTTCCCATGACGTAAAGTGTCCTCGACTATAAAAGTCGATTCTGATGTTTGTAGCGCTCTATGTCAGCGCTTTAGAAATTAAAAAAAAGCTTCTAAAGTATAATTTTGAGTTGGGGGGGAAGGAGGATTTCAAAAACATCTTCCCATAACATAATTTGTCCTTTAAAGTTGATTCTGATGTTTGTAGCGCTCTATGTCTTAGCACTTTAGAAATATTTAAAAAAGCTTCTAAAGTAAAATTTTGGAAAATTTTGAGTTTGGGGCAAAGGGGGATTTCAAATATATATTCACATGACATAACTTATCATCTTAAGTCGATTCTGATGTTTGTAGCGCTCTGTGTCTTACCTAGACCCCAGCACCATGCTGGCACAACAACCAAACACCGCCCACCAGAGGCTTGGTTGACCGCTATTGAAGTCTCAAAGCGTCGCTGGCGCACCACCAGAATAGGCGGCGGTGTCTGGTTGACTTTGAATTAATTTTGCGGCAATTCTTTGTTGCGTCAACTGCAAAGTCGGAGCTTTTCTTTTCTATCGTGTGGTTTAAGCATTTTCCTGATTAGAAATCAAGCAGGGCTTGCACTATTCCCAAATTTTCAGGGATTTCCCCAGAAATCTATGTGCCACACCAAAAAAATTTGGTTCCCCAAATCCCCGAAAATCATCTAATCATGTTGCCACCCCTAATGATTTATCACTAGTGACTATCCCTGCCAAATATTACTTTGTATACAATAATTCTTCACTACTCTCTTGTACGTTAATTTTCGTCTCTTGTGTTACTTTGCATATAAACCAGATAGATATAATTGCAATATACATGGTTCTTCATATGCTGACAAAAGTATTGTCTTTATGAGATTAAGTAATAAGAACAAGTTTTTTTTAACTGAAAGTAAGGAGCGACATTAAAACTTAAAACGAACAGCAATTATACTGCATAGGAAAGGGACTGTCCCCTCCTTCATGCCTTGCTCTTTACGTTACTTTAGCGTAAAGAGCTAGGGGTTGAGGAGGGGACAGCCCCTTTCATATATGGAATAATTATTGTTCATTTTAAGTTTTAACGTCGCTCCTTACTTTCAGTTAATAAAACTTGTTTTTTATTTAATTTCTGAACGTTTTTCAACTAATGTTGGTTTGATTTTGGCTCCCAGTGCATGAAAAATTAAAACACAATTGGCATATTAGTTTTGGCAGATTTATTCCGGATATGACAGGTCGCCCCTTCTCAATATCCTGCTCTTTACGCTAAAGCTGTTAGCACCTTTAAAAAGCTTCCTATTCTAATTAAAAAGCCCCTTTTTTCAATTTTAGTAAACAGTCAAACTTATGCAAAAAGAATAAGGTATTGAGGAGGGGCAATCCCTCATATATGGCATAATTTTTGTTTGTTTTTCAAATAATGCTGCTAAATCTGGCTAACCCTCTATGAAATATACCCCCCTCACGGAACTCCTCCATGGAAATTTCATCCAACATAAAGTGCACCTCCCCCCGTAAAATTCCCTCCACACAATTCTCTCCTCGCTGAGAATCCCCCCTCTCTGTAAAATTGCTTGTGGACAAGTCACCCTGAAAAATTCTCCCTAGCATTTTTCATTGGAATAAGACTTTAATCAATATATGGGTTTCTTGGCTGCTCCAGAAATGCCCCCTTCCATGGAAATTATTTCCCAGAAAACAAAACCCACAGAAAAAAGCCCTGGAACATCTCCAATTAAAAAATTTGGCACAAAGAATGTGAAACAATTAAAAAGAATTTCATATAGTAATTCTGTCAATACCCCCCAGTGTAACATTTCCCCCAGAATATTCACTCATCTGAAATTTCTCTCCCAAAAGAAAATTCTCCCCTTAAAAATCCACCCCAAGCACAACTTCCTACCTGGCTAAGGTGCATCTTTGCACTTTTAAATGTTTTATGGAGAGTCTGTAACTGCAGGAAGTCCATGCTTGTGTTTCAATAAACTCAACAGAAACTTTATGAGTGCAAGGACCAATAAAAATAGAAACATCTTCTCATAACATAATTTGTCCTCTAAAAACAATTTGGATTTTATTTACTGGTCTAGGCTATCTCTTGTCAAATCCTTTCCCTAATTAAGACAATGTAAATGGCTTATCATCACACTCTTCTGCCCCATGTCATTTGCATGCTACCCTTAAAGGGGTTATGTTAAGCAAAGTTGTGACATCACAAATGGGTTTCATAAGCAGGTCAGCTATATAGTAAATAAGTTTAAAGGGATGAATGTTAAAGGAAAATAGGATTTTGGAATATATTTCAATGAACAAGGTTAAAAGCTGAAGTTGTGTAAGGTAAGCAGTGATTTATAATTATGATAGTAATATAGGATGAAATGTGAGCTAAAACAATTAGTAATGTGCAGTAATTTACCATTATATAGAGGAGGGGGGGGGGGGGGAGGAGTGGAGGTAGGTACTTCAAAGTACCTTCCCGGGACATACCTTAGCATGTAGATCCATCCCTGAAAGTTTCATTTTCCTAACCCAACGCCTTTCAAAGATAGCCAAAAGTAACTAAAGTAGAATTTTACCCTTTATTTTTCTTGCTGTAGGCCTAGTAGCCTAGGCTAGGTTAAATAGTTCAAAGGTAATATACTTGAAAAATTGTTAGGAAGTCTCATTCTCCTATAATTCATCAAATTACCAGCAAACTAGGGTAATTATTTAGCCTTGGCCCCCTCATAAGTAGACATGTTAAGAAAACAATTCTTACTTTAAAATATGTATAATGATCCTAGTTCTTATATTATCCAAGGGGAGAACCTTTATCATCAAGTCTTTCCTCTAAAAATCCTCAAAACTGAAAAAGTTTCCAAATATCACCACGTTCTTAATTCAATGCTTAAGTCTTTTGAAATTGCCGCTGTAAACTGCTGCCAAATAAGTTGTTTTATAGATAGCGTTTAGCACGTGTTTAACAAGTGTGTCAAAAAACGTGTTTAAAGAAAAAGTAGTGGTATATTGAGATTATAGAAATTGTGAATTCTGTTATAAATCATGCCATTAACAAAAAATTTATTTTTATATAAAAAATTTTTTTTATACAAAAATTATTTTTATACAAAAATTTATTTTTATATTATTTCATTTCTAACCTAAACTAACCTAACCTAGAATCAAAAAGGTAATTTTTATATTATTTCATTTCTTTCCATAACCTAACCTAACCACTGCTATTAATATTTTGTATTTACGCCACTGCTATTCGCCCTTCGCCACTGCTATTAATATTTTGTATTTACGCCACTGCTATTCTCCCGTCGCCACTGCTATTTGCCCTTCCCCACTGCTATTTAAAAATAAAAAGACCAGCATGAACGCTTTCTATAAAAGAACTTATTAGGTGGCAATTTAAAGCGGCAATTTAAAAAGACTTAAGCATTGAATTGAAAGCGTGGTGATATTTGGACTTTTTCTCTTTTGAAGATTTTTAGAGGAAAGACTTGATGATAAAGGTTCTCCCCTTGGATAATATAAGAACTAGGATCATTATACATATTTTAAAGTAAGAATTGTTTTCTTAACATGTCTCCATATGAGGGGGCCAAGGCTAAACAATTACCCAAACTAGTCCTAATTGATGTTTAGTAGTAGCCTAGATTCCTCAAGATTTGACATAATTCATATTAGTCTAGTTTGAGGTCAGAACAAATTGAGACATGATCTAACCTACTCTGATATATTTAAACAGATAGAAAGTGGCTAAATTAGTGACCTAGTTTTGGGTATAGAAGTACATGATAGATCTTTCTGTTTTTAATCAGTTTCATAGGCTAGTTAAACCAGAGTCTCAACCAGTCAATTATTTTGTCCATAAACGCTTTTCATGTCTATCTTGGTTTCTCCTGGTTGCATTGTTGCAGCTCAACCATATCCAGGGGCTAAGCTCAAACAGTCTATTTGGGTGGTTCAAAAAAGGCCTAAGCTATTTGATAATATGGTATATTTTGAATTATAACAGCAGAACACACCACTCAATATATCTTTTTATCCTGTTTTTAAATATACTAATCACTTCCAGTACAAATTCCATTTTGAGTCTTTGAAAAGACCTTAAGCCCGTTTTTTAGCACTAAGATCTTACATCTAAGATCTTACATCTTTCTGCAAAGATTATTGTTTTTTAACTCATCTTTGTTTTAAGATCTTACAGCTTATGGTTCGTTTGCACATTGCGGAAATCCATTCGTTTCTGTTCGAACTATGGCTAAAATAATACTGCGTTTTAAGGAGAAGATTTCAAATTATTGCAACTGCATGACCTTTGTTCATACCCTCTTCTGAAACCTGTTGAGCAATAGAGCCAAATGACACCGTTTTTCTTAGTTTTCTTATAGCCTGGGTGCGAAGGATCATAGAAACTGGGTGTAGCCTTGAACCAAAGTTACAAGATCGTGTAGTTTTTGATAATCCATACTCATGATTTTATTCATTTAAAAATCATGCCAAGATTCTGTCTTGATTTGACCAAAACGTTGCGGAAAGCTAGAGATTTTTTCTAGCACAAAAACGGACGGAATTTCCGCAGGGATTGCTAAATCCACATGAATTTCCCCAATGTGTAAACAAACCATTACTGATGTTGGCAATAAGCGTGAAAGACGCCATCTTTCTGCCACATAGAACAATGATGAGAGGAGTTTGATGATCTACTCATCGTTGTTCTCAGACCGCAGATCAGAGCAGAATGATGAAAGATGTTTGCATAAAAACGACAAAAGATGTAAGATCTTAGTTCAAAGATTTCACTTTTAAGCGTTTTCTGACAAAAAATGTAAGATCTTAGCACATTGATGAGTGAAAAAACGTCCCTCTTAATGGTTACACTTTGTGCCTGGTTGCTGCTAAACCATACCCAGGGGCTAAGCTGAAACAGTCTATTTGGTTGGTTCAAAAAAAGGCCTAAGCTATTTGATAATATGGTATATTTTGAATTATTACAGTAGAGAAAAGCGCACTAGCCTTTTCAATTTACAATTGAATGAGCTCTAATTGAAGTGTCTACAATAACTATTTCCATAAAAACCGTGTATGCCCTCAGGGCATAACTTACATTCCTTTCCACAAGAGCTGTAGGAGGGGGGGGGGTTGTCTTCCTAACAGACATAAATTTCAAAACCTTCAACTACAATGAATAATATTGCTATCTATCAAAATGGGCACTATAACTTCCAATTTGAAATCAAATAAGCCCCATCTGATCTTTATGTGACCGCCCGTTCAATAAAAACCTTATATGTCCTCATAAGATAACCCTATCCCCAGGACACTGGGAGGTTGTGCCATCCCTAGAGACATTATTACATGTTATTTGGACTATTATGAAAAAATCGCTATCTCATAATTTCATTCAGATGTGTTTGGTTAAAGGAGGGGCTGTATAAAAAGGGCAGGGGGGGGGGCTAAATGCATTCCATCACTTTTGTTGCTTAGACAGGAGCTAGAACTTTCAATTTTCAACAAAATGAGCCTATTCTAAAGTTAAACGTCCATCCCTTTGATAAAAACCTTAAATGCCCC
This sequence comes from Artemia sp. Kazakhstan ARC1039, assembly GCA_029168905.1. Classification (NCBI taxonomy): domain Eukaryota; kingdom Metazoa; phylum Arthropoda; class Branchiopoda; order Anostraca; family Artemiidae; genus Artemia; species Artemia sp. Kazakhstan ARC1039. The sequence goes on from JAQQPU010002625.1 coordinate 39,886, forward strand.
CTTGGCATAACTTACAGCCCTTGCCCCTAATCTCTGGGGTTTCTGTCAACCCCAAAAGCCTTGTTATATGATGTTTAGACTGTTTTGAATAGAATGGCTATCTTGAAATTTTTGTTTGATGAAGTGCAGGACAATATGACACGTGTGTGTGTGTGTGGGGGGGGGGGTAGCTGCCC
>JAQQPU010002625.1:40969-62259 GCA_029168905.1 Artemia sp. Kazakhstan ARC1039
TTCCTCAGATTACTTTTTACTTATTAAAAAAGGCAATAGCCCTTTCAGTTTTCAATCGAATGAGCACTTTTTGAAGTTTTTATGACAACGATTTCTACAAAACCTTCCATGCTCCCAGGGTATAACTTTTAACCTTAGCCCTGAGGGCTCTGGGTGGGGGGGGGTGTCATCCTCAAAGACATAATTTCCGGACCTTTCAACTACGTTGAAAAAAATTTTTATTGCTTGCGTTTGAGGAAAGGTGGTTGTCAGAGGGGGTCTATTTGCCACTTTCGACTATTTAAAAGGGCACTAACCTTTCATTTTCCAATCAAATGAGCCCTTCTCGTTTCTGCGACAACACTTTCTATAAAAACCTTATGTACGCCCAGTGTATAATATACAACCCTTGCTCTGAGAGCTTTGGGGGGTTTCAAAGACTAAATTTTCAGGACTTTTAAATATGTTGAACAAAATGGCTATCTCAAAATTCTGATAGGATGTGTTAGGGGAAATGGGGGGTGTGAGAGGAAAGTTGGTTGCCCTCCAATCACTTTTGACTATAAAAAAAGGCACTAGCCCTTTCAATTTCCAATCATATGAGCACTTTTTGTAGTTTCTGCAGTAACGCCCCCAAGGTTATAATGTCCCAAGGTTATAACTTACAACCCTTGCCCCGAGGGCTATGGGGAGTTTGTCATCCACAAAGACATAATTTCCAGACCTTTCAAGTTTGTCAAAAAAAATGGCTGACTCAAAATTTTGATTGGATGTGTTTGTGGAAAAGGTGGGCGTAGAGTGGGGTTAGTTGCCCTCCAATCACTTTTGATTATTTAAAAGGGCACTAGCCCTTTCAATTTCCAATCGAATGAGCCCTTTTTGAAATTTCTACAACAACGCTTTTTGAAAAACCTTATATCCCCCCAGGATATACCTTACAACCCTTGCCCTGAGGGCTCTGTGTGTGTGTGAGGGGGTGTTGTCATCCTCAAAGATGTAATTTCCAGTATTTTTAACTCCATTGAACAAAATGGCTATCTTAAAATGTTGTTTGGATGTGTTTGGGGAAATGATGGGTGCGAGAGGGGGGTCAGTTGCCTTTGAATCACTTCCGATTATTAAAAAAGGGAACTAGCCCTTTCAATTTCCAATTGAATGAGCCCTGTTTGAAGTTTTTATGACAAAACTTTCTTTAAAAACCTTATATTCCCCCAGGGCATAACTAACATTCCTTTTCTTGAGGGCTTTGGGGTGGTTGTTATCCTCAAAGACAAAATTTCGAGAAATTTGAACTACGTTGAACAAAATGGCTATCTCCAAATTTGGATTGGATGTGTTTGGGGGAAGGGTGAGCATGAGAGGGGGGTTAATTGCCTTTCAATCACTTTTGACTATAAAAAGGACACTAGCCCTTTCAATTTCTAATTGAATGAGCTCTATTTAAAGTTTCTACAACAACGAATACCATAATTCCGATTCCGTTTTTGAAGTTTCTTCGACAATGCTCTGTATAAACAACAATATTCCCCAGGGTATAACTTACAACCCTTACCCTGAGGGCTGTTGGGGGAGTGTCATCCTCAAAAACATAATTTCCAGATCTTTCAACTATGTTGAACAAAATACCTATCTCCAAATTTTAATTGAATGTGTTTAGGGAAATGGTGGGCGTGAGAGGGGGTTATATGCCCTCCAATCACTTTCGACTATTAAAAGGGGCACTATCCCTTTCAGTTTCTAATCGAATGAGCCCTTTTTGAAGTTTCTACAACAAAGCTCTCTATAAACACCTTATATACCACAAGGGCATAACTTACAACCCTTGTCCTGAGGGTGCTGAGGGGGTTGTCATCCTTAAAGACCTAATTTCCAGAACTTTCAACCACGTTGAATAAAATAGCTATCTTAAAATTTGGATTGGATTTGTTTGGGGGAAGGGTGAGTGCGAGAGGGAGGTTAGTTGCCCTCCGATCACTTTTGACTATAAAAAGGGCACTAGCCTTTTCAATTTACAATTGAATCAGCTCTATTTAAAGTTTCAACAACTACGATTTCCATAAAAACCGTGTACACCCTCAGGGCATAACTTATAACTCTCGCCCTGAGGTGTGTGGGGGGCTTTTCATCCTTAAAAACCTAATTTCCAGAATTTTAAACTACCTTGAAAAAAATAGCCACGGTATCTCGGTATTTTGATCGGATTTGTTTGGCGAAATGATGGTTGTGAGAGGGGGTTTTTGTGTCCTCCAGTCACTTTTCACTATTACAAATAGCAATAGCCCTTTCAATTTCCAATCGAATTAGCCCTTTTTGAATTTTCTACGATAACACCTTCTATAAAAAGAACCGTATATGCACCCAGGGTATAACTTGCAAACCTTGCCCTGAGGGTTGTGGGGGAGTTTCATCCTCAAAAACATAATTTTCGGACCTGTCAACTATGTTGAACAAAACCCATATATCAAAATTTTGACTGATGTGTTTGTGGAAATGGTGGTTGTGAGAGGGGGGTGGGGTAGTTGCTCTCCAATCACTTTCGACTATTAAAAATGGCACTGGCCCTTTCAGTTTCGAATCGAATGAGCCCTTTTTGAAGTTTTTACAACAACGCTTTCTATAACATTCTTTTATGTCCCAAGGTTATAACTTACAACCCTTGCCCTGAGAGCTATGGTGAGTTTGTCATCCACAAATACATAATTTCCGGACCTTTCACCTATGTTCAACAAAATGGCTATCTCAAAATTTTTATTGGCTGTGTTTGGGGAAAAGGTGGGCATGAGAGTGTTGTTAGTTGCCCTCCAATCACTTTCGACTATTAAAAAGGGCACTAGCCCTTTTCAATTTCCAATCAAATGAGCCCTTTTGAAATTTCCACAACAACGCTTTTTATAAGAACCTTATATGCCTCCAGGAGATAACTTACAACCCTTGTCCTGAGGGATCTGTGTTTGTGTGTGGGGGGGGGGGGATTGTCATCCTCAAAGACCTTATCTCCAGAACTTTCAACTCTATTGAACAAAATAGCTATGCCAAAATTTTTATTGGATGTGTTTGGGGAAATGATGGGTTTTGAGAGGGGGGTCAGTTGCCTTCCAATCACCTTCGACTGTTAAAACGGGCACTAGTCCTTTCGATTTTAATCGAATGAGCCCTTTTTGAAGTTTTTACGACTAAACTTTTTAAAAAACCTTATATGCCCCCAGGGCGTAACTTGTAACACTTGCCCTGAGGGCTTTGGAGTGGTTGTTATCCTCAAAGACAAATTTTCCAAAAATTTCAACTACGTTGACAAAAATGGCTATCTCTAAATTTTGATTTGATGTATTTGGGGGAAGAGTAAGCATGAGAGGGAGTTAGATCCCTCCAATAATTTTCGATTATAAAAAGGGCACTAGCCCTTTCAATTTCCAATCGAATGAGCCTTTTTTAAAGTTTCTACAACAACGATTTCCATAAAAGCCTTATATGCCCCCAGGGTATAACTTACAACCCTTGCCCTGGGGTGTGTGGGGGGCTTGTCATCCTTAAAGAACGAATTTTCAGAACTTTCAACTACCTTGAACAATATGGCTATCTCAAACTTATAATTGGACGTGTTTTGGAAAATGATGGGTGTGAGAGGGGGGTTAATTGTCCTCCAATTACTTTCGACTATAAAAAAAGTCACTAGCGCTTTCAATTTTTTAATCGAATGAGCCCTTTTTGAAGTGTCTACTACAACACTTTCTGTAAAAAACCTTATATGCCCCCAGGGTATAACTTCCAATTCTTGCATTGGGGACTGTTGGGGGAGTGTCATCCTCAAAAACATAATTTCTGGACCTTTCAACTACGTTGAACAAAATGTTGATCGCAAAATTTTAATTGGATGTGTTTGGGGAAATGGTAGGTGTGAGAGGGGGGTTAGTTGCTCTCCAATAACTTTCGACTATTAAAAGGGGCAGTAGCCCTTTCAATTTCCAACTGAATGAGTTCTTTTTAAGGCTTATACAACAAGGCTTTCTATAAACACCTTAAATGTCCCCAAGACATAACTTACAACCCTTGCCCTGAGGGCTCTGAGGGAGTTGTAATCAGGAAAGACCTTATTTCCAGAATTTTTAACTACGTTGAACAAAATGGCTAACTCAAAATTTTGATTGGATGTGTTCAGGGAAACGTTAGGCATAAAAGGGGGGTTAGTTGCCCTCCAATCACTTTCAACAATTGAAAAGGGCACTAGTTCTTTCAATTTCAAATTGAATGAGCCCTTTTTGAAGTTTCTACGACAACGCCTTATGCCAAATGGCATAACTTACTACCATTGCCCTGAGGACTGTAGGGGGAGTGTTCTCTTCAAAGACATAATTTTAGGACCTTTTAACTGTGTTGAACAAAATTTCTGTCTCAAAATTTTTATTGGATGTGCATGAGGAAGTGGTGGTCGTTAGTCTTCCCCCAATCACTTTTGACTATTAATAAGGGCAAAAGACCTTGCAATTTCCTATCGAATGAGCCCTTTTCTAAGTTTCTACAACTCTTTCGATACGAAGTGCCGTGGTCTAAAGAAAAACCAAAAATAATATATTGTGCCAACATCGTTCTTTACTTAGGCAGCACTATTGCACTGCTTCTGATATATGTATAGCGTTTTTGATGAATGAAATCAAGTCAAGACTCGTGACCTTTTTCTCAAATTCAAAATTAAGATATTGTAGAAATGGTGGGCGCAGGAGTTAGTCCCCCTCCAATTTCTTTTGACTATTAAAAAGGGCACAAGGCCTTCCAATTTCCAATCGAATAAGCCCTTTTCGAAGTTTCTACAACTCTTTCGATACGAAGTACCGTGGTCTAAAGAAAAACCAAAAATAATGCATTGTGCCAACATCGTTCTTTACTTAGGCAGCGCTATTGTGATGCATCTGATATATGTATAGCGTTTTTGGTGAATCAAATCAAGTCAAGACTCGTGACCTTTTTCTCAAACTCAAAATATTTTAGATTTTTTTTCTCTATGTATTAATTTTTCAAACAATTCTAAGTTTATAATATGCAGAAAGTGGTTCAAAACAATTGATCAAGTTCCTTAGTTTCTGGAATTGCATTTCTTTATATGTCTCATATTCCCAATAACTGCCTACCTCTCCAAATAACTGTCTATGAGCATTTGCCATGGTAACAGGCTTCGTTTCAAACAAAACTATCACTGATTCTTGACAGCAGGATGATATAGATGGTGACTGTTATTGCATACATAAAAAATACGAAAACACGGAATTTAAGAAAAAATGAAAATTAAAGTGCGTATTTACATGTATTTAAATTTAATTGCCAGCATGGCACTTGTGTTACAGTCTCCTTCTAAAGCTTGGTTATGCCTGTGCTATATTCAAAAGTTTGATGATCTTTTTATTTGAAATTTTATATTCATTTTTTTTATTTATATTCTATGTCCTTATCTGTTATCCATATTTTTTTCAGCTGTTTGTTCTTAAAGTTCCAAGGACACTAAAAATAAATTACGATTCTTTAAATTCTTCAAGAGGAACCTAACACAGTCATAAACGTCTTATAAAATTAGAAGAACATGGGAACATGCAGATTCAACACTTAGTGAGTGTTGGGTTAAAAGGCGGATCTAAAGCCAAATCTTTGGGGGGGGATAGGAAAAAGGCGCAAATAATTTACGGAATTGACAAGTTTATCTAAAAAAAGAGGAACCTTTTTTGCTTTCATTTCTTAAATTTTTTGGATGTAACGAGCTGTGGTTTATCTTTATTAGGCTGCTAAAGAGACTCAGAGGGGATATTGCTTGTTGTTTTTTACATTAGTATATCGTCTACAAGTACAATTAAAGAGTTTTAATAAAAAGGTGAAATTGATTTTATAATAACATTGTCATAGATGCTGAAACAATATTTGGATGAAAAAAGTAGGTTAAGTGAAGGCAAATATTGATCTTGTCACAAGTGGGTCCCACCAGGCGAACCTTAGTTAACCTAATTGTCCTCCTCAGTTGACCTAAACAATTGATTGACTTTTCAGAACTATTTCAGACACTTTTTTTTACATTTTAGTGGACATTAAAAAACTAGACTTATCTTTTCTGGAAATATTTCTTAAATGGCTTGAGTTTCATTTTAAATTCCTTTAGAAGGTAATTACCTAGTTTTTAATTGATAGATACAATGCTATTGCATAATATTTTTTTGGATCTAATTTTATGTTTATTGCCAAATTTTTGAAGCCCTAAAAGTAAGAACAGCTAGATATAACATCTTGAAAATACATAATGGCATATACAAAATAGGACTACACTTTGTTGTGTTTTAAGTATTAAAACCACGAATAAAACTCTCATTTCAGGAGTTCGACCCAATTTTCCAACCTAATATTTTTTGGCTTGGAAAATTTATTGAAAGAATACAGCTAACAGTCATAACAGGTAATTAAATGCCTTTGACTACTTTCAACTGTATTAAGATAAAATCTGCTTTGCAGTGCTTAAAAATCATTATCAGTCATCAGTCACTATATCTTTTGTATTTTAGGACTCTCCTGACTAAAATCTGGGTTGTATCAAAAGTGTCAATGATAGTATTGTACTTCTCATTTGCAATAACTCAGTTCCAAGATCTTTCATGGACTTGCCACAAATTCAGAAAATGGCTGATTTCATCATGGTTTCTGAGGATTCTTTCATTAAACAGTAATTCTATGTATTTATCTTTTTTGTCACAGAACAAAAGAAAAGCTACTTTGCTCTAGAAAATCATTATCTCGTTTTTTCTCCTTGCTCATTCAGTGGTCCTAAGAAAAAAAAAATGCAACTGCATATGTTCTTGGATCGAAGGATTAAGAGCTGGATGATAAAAATGGGTTCTTCGTGTTGCAAAACACATTTAAATTCAGATTATTAGCTTTGATTTTTAAATTTGGTGAGACAGGTAATCATCCCGTAGAGAATTATTCAGTCAATCTTTTCCGTGTGCATGATGAACAATATATTACCACCAAAATAGGGTTAGTCCTGGGGCTTCAGATGGGAATATCAAGTTGTAAGACATGTAAGAGAGGAATAAACTTAATTTAATTCAGCCATTAAAGTTTGGGAGACTATATTTTGGGTTTTATTATTTGGGAACTGATGCAGAAAACCACCAATTGATTGGGTTTTTTTTTACCTGTAATTATGTAAATTTTTTTTTAGTCTTAAGTTTGCTAAATGTTTATTGTTTGTTATATTTTATTATTCAATATTCTTTGGTTTAGTTCAGTAGGTTATCCTAAATTTACACTTATCCAGCTATTAGTTCTATCCTATGAATTTTGTTCTTATGAATTTTGTTCGTTTGAATTTCGTTTTATGAATTTTGTTTTATGAATTTCAGGTTTTGTTCGTTCTATATTAATGAGTTTCATTGAATGTTCCAGGTTTTCTTTTGCTTTATATGCAGAAGATTTTAGAAATGATTTGTGAAAAAAACAGAATATACATATAATTTTATGTATACATATAATGTGTGTATATTTATATTTTTACACGTAACTAAAGATTTTATCGCGTAACTTACATTTTTACAAGAAAAATAAGTCAGATTTGTTTAGTAAGCTTTACTATAGAATTATTATATGTTTGTTTGATTTAAAATTTGTTTTAGAACCTGAAGACGCATTACCAGGTGACCTTGAGAAACCCTCTCCTTTTACAAACCTTCTTTTGTCACCAAAACGTGAAGATGTTCCCTTGCTCAATTTACCTAGCATTTTTGGACCCTGCAAATTTGAATACGACACCCAGGAATTGCAGTCCGAATGTTCTAATAAAGAAGGTATGTCTGAAACATTGGATTTTTGTTGATTGAAATGCATTGGATAATATTTTAGGGGACAAAAATAGGACACAGGGACTTAATCTTAAATATAACTTTTGTTTTATCTTATTCCAATTGGCATGTTTTAACCAAACCTTTTATGTAGTCTTTCATGAACATTTTTAAATTTTCACCTGAAAGTAGCCTAGCTTGGCATTTTATACTATTTTTCATAAGGCTTGATAATAAGCCTTAAAACCACATCTGTATAAACGTTTTACAATCCATACTTATAGTTTATATTTCTCTATAAATTAAGAGATAAATCTGTCTATTATTTTGATTTCAAGTTGAACTTGAAAGATGCAGAAAATTGGTTATTATGATCTGAACTGCCTACCAGAAATTTTTAAGTGTAGAACAGGGCTTCTTAAACTTTTTTCATTCATGACCCCATTTATGACTCCTAGTTTCCCGGTGACCCCATATAAATGTAAAACAAACAGATTAATGAATTTGTTTTGGTGATTTATTTATTAGGTAATAATATAAATTTACATATGAAAACATATATTACTAGAATGTGCATAGAAACATACAAAATATAAATTGAAAAATTGCACAAAAAGTTGCAAAATTGTATTTATTATAGTTACAAAAATCATATGCCCTATTTTTCATCACAATTGCTTTTTTTTGTAGCAACATGAATGAAAGTTAATTCTGTGGACGTCTTAGTTCACTCGAATATATTCGACGTTGATAGCCATTGATAGGCGACGAATATAGGGGTTGAGGGGTAAGTGCTAAAATAAAAATAAGGGAAAAAAAGTTAATGAGATGGATGTGCCTATTTTTTACCTATTTTTTCTTATTGCATTACAAATTAAATCTTGGTTGAATGTTTGATGGTGCTGGACGTAAGACCTCTTGAAAATTTCTTAGCGATAAATAATGCTGAGATGTAATATGTAGTGAAGCTGAGACAGTAACTTAATAGAAATATGTAGTTTCTAACGGTAGAAGAACATTTAACACCATATAAGCGACTGTGGGCAGTTCAAGTTTTGATCCAGAATTCAGTTAAGGGCTGTTTTGGAAACTTTTGTTTCAAGTTTGAGTCGCTCGAAAGCTTAGCAGATTCCTCTAGAGCTTTAAGTGACAGGTTAATCTTACTTAAGCTAATATAAAACAGCCTTTGTTTCCAAGCTACCTTTTTAAAATCAATATTTAATACAAAATATGTACAGAACTATGTTTCTAGCTCTTTTAAGTGATCTACAATATTTTTTGCAATATACGCTTTACTAACAAACCTTCTCATCAAAGTAACAATATTTTACCTCAAAACTAACATACATTTACTGAACACACACAAATTTCTCTTAGAAATAATATTTTTCATCAGTGATAACACTTTTTCTGTTCGAACCTAGCATGTTTTCTACCAAAGATACCAAATTTTCCACTTCAGTTCAGTTTTTTCTCAAAGAGATGAAAAAATTTGAAATAATGTTCCAAATTTTTCATAGAAGATAGAAAAGCTCAAGTTCACTTCTGAATTTTACCAAAGAACACAATTCAATTCTAATTTCTCCAGAGAAAATACAAATCATCCACTCCAGTTTTAAGCTCACCAAGAATTTTACCAAAGAACACACTTCAATTCTAATTTCACCAGAGAAAATAAAAAGCTTCCACTTCAGTTCTTATTTCCCCAAAGACACAAAAATTAAAGTTCCATTTTAAATTTTACCGTAGAAGATAGAAAAATTTATACCTTAGATGCAAATACTTACCTTGAAGATAAAAAGTTCCACTTTAATTCTAAATTTTCTCAATGAAAAGAAATAAGTTAAAGTTCAATTCTATTTTTCCAAATAATATAAAAAGTTTCCACTTCAGTTCAGATTTTTCTCAAAGAGATGAAAAAATTTTAAATAATGTTCCAAATTTTCCATAGAAGATAGAAAAGTTCAAGTTCTCTTCTGAATTTTACCAAAGAACACAATTCAATTCTAATTTCTCCAGAGTAAATAAAAATCTTCCAATTCAGTTTTACGTTCACCTTGACATAAAGAAATTTAAAATTCTATTCTAAATTTTTCCCTAGTAGATAGAAAAGGCTATACCATAGTTGTGAATATTTTCCCGGAAGATAAGAAGTTTTAATTCAATTTTAAATTTTGTCAATGAAAAAGAAATAAGTTATTGATCAATTCTATTTTCCCAAAATAATATAAAAATTTTCCATTTCAGTTCAGATTTTTCTCAAAGAGATGAAAAAATTTAAAATAATGTTCCAAATTTTTCATGTAAGATAGAAAAGTTCAAGTTCTCTTCTGAATTTTATCAAAGAACACAATTCAATTCTAATTTCTCTGGAGAAAGTAAAAAGCTTCCACTTCAGTTTTAAGTTCACCAAGACATAAAGAAATTTAAAGTTTTATTCTAAATTTTTCCGTAGTAGATAAAAAAAGCTATACCATAGTTGTGAATATTTTTCTGGAAGATAAAAAGTTCAACTTTAATTCTAAATTGTCTCAATGAAAAAGAAATAAATTAATTGAATTGTGTTCTTTGGTAAAATTCAGAAGAGAACTTGAACTTTTCTATCTTCTATGAAAAATTTGGAACATTATTTTAAATTTTTTCATCTCTTTGAGAAAAATCTGAACTGAAGTGGAAAATTTTTATATTATTTTGGAAAAATAGAATTGATCAATAACTTATTTCTTATTCATTGAGAAGATTCAGAATAGAAGTTAAACTTTTCTTCACTTCGTTGAGAAAATTTAAAATTGAAGTAGAACTTTTTATCTTCCGGCAAAATATTCACAACTATAGTATTACTTTTTCTATCTACCATTGAAAAATTTAGAATAGAACTTGAAATTTCTTTATGTCTTGGTGAACTTGAAACTGAAGTCGAAGATTTTTATTTTCTCTGGAGAAATTAGAATTGAATTGTGTTCTTTTGTAAAATTCCGAAGAGAATTTGAGCTTTTCTATCTTTTATGAAAAATTTGGAACATTATTTTAAATTTTTTCATCTCTTTGAGAAGAATATGAACTGAAGTGGAAAATTTTTATATTTTTTGAAAAAATAGAATTGAACAATAACCTATTTCTTTTTCATTGAGAAAATTTAGAATTAAAGTGGAACTTTTTATCTTCAAGGTAAGTATTCACATCGAAGGTATAACTTCTTCTATCTTCTACGGTAAAATTTAGAATGGAGCTTTAATTTTTGTGTCCTGGTGAACTTAAAACTGAAGTGGAAGATTTTTATTTTTCTCTGAAGAAATTAGAATTGAATTGTGTTCTTCGGTAAAATTCAGAAGTGAACTTGAACTTTTCTATCTTCTATGAAAAATTTGGAACATTATTTAAAATTTTTTCATCTCTGAACTGAAGTCGAAGATTTTATTTTCTTTGGAGAAATTGGAAGTGAAATGTGTTCTTTGGTAAAATTCAGAAGAGAACTTGAACTTTTCTATTTTGTATGAAAAATTTGGAACATTATTTTAAATTTTTTCATCTCTTTGAGAAAAATATGAACTGAAGTGGAAAATTTTTATATTATTTGGAAAAAAAGAATTGAACAATGACTTGTTTCTTTTTCATTGACAAAATTTAGAATTAAAGTGGAACTTTTTATCTTCAAGGTAAGTATTCGCATCTAAGGTATAACTTTTTCTATCTTCTACGGTAAAATTTAGAATGGAACTTTAATTTTTGTGTCTTGGTGAACTTAAAACTGAAGTGGAAGATGTTTATTTTCTTTGAAGAAATTAGAATTGAATTGTGTTCTTTGGTAAAATTCAGAAGTGAACTTGAACTTTTCTATCTTCTATGAAAAATTTGGAACATTGTTTTAAATTTTTTTCATCTCATTGGGTAAAATCTGAACTGAAGTGGGAAATTTTTATGTTATTTTGAAAAATGGAATTGAACAATAACTTATTTCTTTTTCATTGAGAAAATTTAGAATTAAAGTTGAACTCTTTACCTTCCGGGAAAATATTCACAACTATGGTATAGCTTTTTCTATCTACTACGGAAAAAATTAGAATAAAACTTTAAATTTCTTTACGTCTTGGTTAACTTAAAACTGCAGTGGAAGCTTTTTATTTTCTCTGGAGAAATTAGAATTGAATTGTGTTCTTTGGTCAAATTCAGAATAGAACTTGAACTTTTCTATCTTCTTTGATAAATTTGGAACATTATTTTAAATTTTTTCATCTCTTTGAGAAAAATCTGAACTGAAGTGGAAAATTTTTATATTATTTTGGGAAAATAGAATATTGATCAATATTATATTTCTTTTTCATTGAGAAAATTTAAAATTGAATTAAAACTTTTTATCTTCTGGGAAAATATTCAAAACTATGGTATAGCTTTTACTATCTACTAGGGAAAAATTTAGAATAGAACTTTAAATTTCTTTATGTCTTAGTGAACGTAAAACGGAACTGGAAGATTTTTATTTTCTCTGGAGGAATTAGAATTGAATTATGTTCTTTGGTAAAATTCAGAAGAGAACTTGAACTTTTCTATCTTCTATGAAAAATTTGGAACTTTATTTTAAATTTTTTCATCTCTTTGAGAAAAATCTGAACTGAAGCGGGAAATTTTTATATTATTTGGAAAAATAGAATTGAACTTTAACTTAGTTCTTTTCATTGAGAAAATTTAGTATTAAAGTGGAACTTTTTATCTTCAAGATAAGTATTTGCATCTAAGGTATAACCTTTTCTATCTTCTACGGTAAAATTTAGAATGGAACTTTAATTTTTGGGTCTTTGGGGAAATAAGAACTGAAGTGGAAGCTTTTTATTTTCTCTGGTGAAATTAGAATTGAAGTGTGTTCTTTGGTACAATTCAGAAGAGAACTTGAACTTTTCTATCTTCTAGGAAAAATTTGGAACAGTGTTTTAAATTTTTTCATCTTTTTGAGAAAAATCTGAACTGAAGTGGAAAATTTGGTATCTTTGGTAGAAAACATGCTAGTTCAAACAGAAAAAGTGTTATCACTGATGAAAAATATTATTTGTAAGGGAAATTTGTGTGTGTTCAGTAAATGTATGTTGATTTTAAGGTAAAATATTGTTACTTTGATGAGAAGGTTTGTTATTTTTAAGCAAAACTTGCTACTTCTGACAAAAGTTTTTATCACAATCAAAAAATTGCTACTTCTAAGAAAAAATTTGGTATCTTTGGTAGAAAAGTTGCTAGTTCGAACAGAAAAAGTGTTATCACTGATGAAAAATATTATTTCTAAGAGAAATTTGTGTGTGTTCAGTAAAAGTATGTTAGTTTTAAGGTAAAATGTCGTTACTTTGATGAGAATGTTTGTTAGTGTTAAGCAAAACTTGCTACTTCGGACAGAAAAGTTGTTATCACATTCAAAAAATGTTACTTCTAAAAAAATTTGGTATCTTTGGTAGATAACTTGCTAGTTCAAACAGAAAAAGTGTTATCACTGACGAAAATTATTATTTCTAAGAGAAATTTGTGTGTGTTCAGTAAAAATAAGTTAGTTTTCAGGTAAAATGTTGTTACTTTGATGAGAAGGTTTGTTAGTGTTAAGCAAAACTTGCTACTTCTGACAGAAAAATTGTTATCACAATAAAAAAATGTTACTTCTAAGAAAAAATTTGGTATCTTTGACAGAAAACTTGCTAGTTCGAACCGAAAAAGTGTTATCACTGATGAAAAATATTATTTTTAAGAGAAATTTGTGTGTGTTCATTAAAAGTATGTTCGTATTAAGGTAAAATGTCGTTACTTTGATGAGAAGGTTTGTTAGTGTTAAGCAGAACTTGCCAGTTCTGACAGAAAAGTTGTTATCACAAACAAAAAATATTACTACTAAGAAAAAAATTGGTATCTTTGGTAGAAAACTTGCTAGTTCGAACAGAAAAAGTGTTATCACTGATGAAAAATATTATTTCTAAGAGAAATTTGTGTGTGTTCAGTAAATGTATATTAGTATTAAGGTAAAATGTCGTTAATTTGATGAGAATGTTTGTTAGTGCTAAGCAACACTTGCTTCTTCTGAAAGAAAAGTTGTTATCACAGTCAAAAAAGTGTTACTTCTAAAAAAAAATCGGTATCTTTGGTAGAAAACTTTCTAGTTAGAACAGAAAAAGTGTTATCACTGACGAAAAATATTCTTTCTAAGAGAAATTTGTGTGTCTTCAGTAAAAGTAAGTTAGTTTTGAGGTAAAATGTCGTTACTTTGATGAGAAGGTTTGTTAGTGTTAAGCAAAACTTGCTACTTCTGACAGAAAAGTTGTTATAACAATAAAAAAAAATGTTACTTCTAAGAAAATATTGGTATCTTTGACAGAAAACTTGCTAGTTCGATCAGAAAAAAATTTATTATTGATGAAAAATATTATTTCTAAGAGAAATTTGTGTGTGTTTATTAAAAGTATGTTAGTATTAAGGTAAAATGTCGTTTCTTTGATGAGAAGGTTTGTTAGTGTCAAGCAGAACTTGCTAATTCTGACAGAAAAGTTGTTATCACATTCAAAAAATGTTACTTCTAAGAAAAAATTTGGTATCTTTGGCAGAAAACTTGCTAGTTCGAACATAAAAAATGTTATCACTGAGGGGCTCGGGGGCCTTTGGGGTTCCGGGGGCCTTTAGGGGGCTTTGGGGGCTGGGGGCCTTTGAAGGCTCGGGGGGCCCTTCGGAGTTGGGGTAGGGGAGCCCTTTGGGGTTGGGATAGGGGATCTCACAACATTGATCAAATGGAACTTGTGTATTAAACGACCACATAGTTTTGCCCCAATCATCTTCTAAAATCATCTTCTAAAATGTCTAACTGTTTCGCCTAAATAATCCCCTAAAATGTCTCGAATGGTTTCGCCCAAGTAATCCCTAAACGTAATTTCTGCGTGTTCTTTACGTTTTGGTATCCCTGCGCTGTCACATTTGAAATTCCTAGGAAACCATTTCCCGTGTTAATCTCTTCATCTCATAGGTGTTCATAGCTACACTATTATGGTTTCGATAGAATATTAATTTATCTCTGTGACCTAAAGATCAGAGAAGCCGTATTTAAAAAAAGGATTTTTCTATCTCTTTAGACTCTTGCATAATTCCAAGATAACAAGTTATGTCATTTCTAATTCCTGACACTAAAGATCAAAGAAGCCGTATTTAAAAATATAATATTAATTTATCTCTGTCACGTAAGATCTAACCCCCAGGAGTCATTACACCTGGACAAACAACAAATAAATCGTCCTTGAATGGTGGTGTCATTGACCCCATTAGAATCAATAAACCATGAAAAGGCATCAAAGTGAGAAAAATCCTGTTTTTTCATTCTCAGTGACAAAAACCATAAAAGCATGCATAAATTATGTCCTGTCAGCGTTAGACTTGATTATAGATGGCAGCAGTGGTGCCCGTCACGAGTAATACCTAGCTCCCTACTAATTTTTGCTCTTTAAGTATAAATGAAACTAAAAAAAACAGAAATTAAATAAACAATCATAGCAAACAAACGTACAATGGGTACTTCTATAAATGAATAAATAAATCTTAAAAAGAGCGAACTTGAATTGAACGTGCAAAACAAGCTTGACGCGAACAAAAATTATCACAAACGAGAGTTTGGGTTTTGCCTCCTCCTTTCACTGTAAAAGTCTAAAACCTACTTTGTAATTGGCACTTTACTGAAAATGTTTCTTGGACAATGTTTGTGTGGTAAGCCACGACTGTGGTTCAGTCCGCAAATATTTACCGAAAAGAAAAGGATTAAGTTAATTCTAATCTATCGAATGTTTCTAATTAAAAGAGTTACACTTGAAAAGCTAGTCAAGGCTTGAGTTCTGGGGTATTAAAAATCCTTTACTTCAAATTATTGTTTCTTGGCCTAGCCAAGCTAGGAATAACCGTACTTGATTTTGTTCCAATTTACATTAACCCAAACCAAGAGATCCTGTTGTTATTTCTTGTAAGAAAAAAGGTTTTGTGTTCCTTGGACCTTTAATAAGCTTTAACTTTAGAATGGAAAAACTCTTAATTGAATATATCTGCATATAAAGGTCTGGAAATTTTTTGATTGACAATATTATTCCCTTTTCCCCCAAGCTATCTGTATAAACATTGAGGCCACCTTTGTATAACCAGTCGGTACGGGTTTAATGAAATGAAAGAATGATTAAAAATGGAAAAGGGTTCTCCTTCGTGTAAACGTCTGAAGACTGCACAAGGGGGAAAGTAAAGTTGCTGTCCAATAATTCCAATTTTCTGGATATAAAGTCTTTATAAAGTCAAGCTAAGTTCCAAGGAACTCTAGGCTGAAAAAAGGAAGCACAAAAGGCTCTCCTAACGTTGACTTCTTGGTTAAGGTTCCTTCACCTCTTTGAACCCTCGGTTATTCGAAGCTTCTTCTACAAGTTTTGAATTTATATTCGGGTGACAGAAATCTTTCAGAAATTTACTTCTTATCTCAAATTTTCATCTTCAAGGGGGAATTCAGACAGGCAGTGGTTTCATACCTTAACTACAAAGTAAAAACTTATTCGTTATTAGTTCCAAAAAAGACTACCCTCTTTCCGTCCCCTAACCATTATGTTAAGCTTTGTCTTACTTTGTCATACTTGTCTCCCATTGGCAACAGACCAGTTCTGATGCAATTCATCTTTTTTTGTAATAATTCTTTGTTCAAAATGTTGGCTTCCGCTTTCCTTATTCAAAAACCCTGTTTTTGTTATATATTTTGTCATGTGATTATTGTAGCCTAATATCCTAGCCGTTGACCTCTCGATTTTGAAGCGGTCCGGTTTATTTGCATTTTATGAGCCTTGTTGAATTAAGGGTATTCTTATTCAAATCTGATTTCAAAATGTTAGGTTTGTTTCCTTACACAAAGAAAATTAATGCTTCGTTACTTTTACCATAACCCAAAAGTCTTTGCTATTTTTACTATTTAGTCAGGTTATGATGGCTTTCTCACAATTATATATCAAATATTCAGTTTAATTTTATTTATTATTTTCAAGACAAATATAGTTCCACCACAAACAAGAGTTGGGTTACTGCCCCCTTCCATAATATGAGCATAAAACCTGTTATTTAAAGTATAAAACCTAGAATCAGTTTGATTTTATTTGTACTTTCAAAGGCTGTTCAAGAAACGTTTTCAGTTTTACACTGCTTTAACACAGAATTAACAGAGCTTTTCCTGAACATCTAAAATACTCTATCAACTAATTCAGAGTGGTATTGTCGAAACCTTCTTCTATTAAATGAGAGAGAATGCCAGTATATACTATTTTTACGAGGCGGTTCAGTCAATTCTGATGTTTTTTCTCTTTATTTTAATAATTTGGAACTAAAATGGGTACAACAGTTTAGACATTTTGGGATAATTATTGATGAAAAGATGTAGTTCCATGAACATGTTAAAACTCTATCGGTAAAAGTTTCTAGGAATGTTGGGATTCTGTGCCGTCTTTGCCATGTTTTTTCAGTTAATATACTTAAATCAATTTACTTTTCTCTGTCCACACTTTTTTTTCTATATTGTGTTTCAGTGTGGGCATCAACTTTTCCTTCAGTTTATAAACCCCTTCAAATTTTACAAAACAATATCAATAAGGATACTTTTTCAGATTGATTATAGGTCTTATGTTACTCATCTTTTTGGTTTAGCTGGAATTTTTTCTTTACATCCACTTCATTTCATTGCAATATCCCAGACACAATTACGTTTTCTGCCAGCTAGTATCATATTTCCATGGAATTTTCCCTCTTAACTTACAGTATCATTCATAACCAACATCACTTAGGTTCAATTTCTCACAAGACTTTAGGCGGACAACTAGAGCAGGATTTATTATGAGGTACATTGGTCCAAAGGTGAGGAGTTCTATTTCCCTGGATATTAGAGAGTGCGCTGATTACCAGCAGTTTCGAAGAATGGTGAGGATGTTTATCTCTGAGTGTTGACTTTGGTTTTATTTACCTTATTTGTGTTTGGGCAGTTATCCAAGAGGCTTGTTGTTTTTTTTTGTTTCTTTTCGTTTTCATTTAAATTGCTAACGGTGTTTAAAAATGTGTTGTAATTTTTCATGTGGTCAATTATGCCACTAGGCATGTTCGCAGGTGTATTTTGTACTATTATGTATATTTCATAAATAAAATCTATCTATCTATCTATCAGTAGCGCACCAATTACCACACAAACAATCGTTTGTGATGATTTTCGTTCATTTCAAGCTTGATTTGCACATTCAATTTAAGTTTCGTTTTAATTAATATTAATGTATTCATTTATATTAGTACCTATAGTATATTTGTTTGCTATGACTGTTTATTTAATTTCTTTTCGTTCTGGGTTTCATTTACACCTCAATAGCAAAGTATTTTTGTTCTTTTCAAGCTTGATTTGCATATTTAATTTAAGTTTCACTCGTTTTAAGATATATTTATTCATTTATATTAGTATTTATTGTATGTTTGTTTGCTATGACGGTTTATTTAATTACTGTTTGTTTTGGATTTCATTTATACTTCAAAAGCAAAATATATTTTGCATAGTCAATTAAAGCTTTCCTTGTTTTAAAATTTATTAATTTGTTTAAGTTTCAAATTTTTCAAAATTCCCTATTTAAAAATAATTCTTTATTCCAAAACAAATTAACAGCTTTGGCAAGAACTAATAAAATTAAACAGAATACTTGACATATAATAACCTATATAATAATCATTGACAAAACATAATAGATATATATTATATTAAGAAATATACAATTGTCCATAAGGAATAATTCCAATAAACTCAACTTCAAATTAAATATTCACCCTCTTGGGCCATTCTTAGGTCTATTCATACCTGAAAATTTCTGATTTCTAAGTTTTTTTTTTGTTGGGGGGAGAGGGGGGGTCAAATTAAGAAGCTGTTAAGGGAAAATGCTATTTCAGTCAGTTTTGACATGTTTAATCGTGAAAATAAATTCCTCCCACCAGAAGAAAAAGTACACATTCTTGGGCTGTTTGGACATGAGACCAGCTGGAAAGTTTTTGGGCTAGGGGCCACTTTGGTCCCGGGGTCTTGCAGAACAGATACATTTGTGCTAATCCGGGCCAAACCACTTAAAAAAACGAAAACAACTTTGAATTCAACTGCACAAAATACATTCTGTATTATTAGTTTGAATCTAGTGTTTTCAGTAAATTAATATTCTACACAAGGCCTTCTTAAACTATGGGTGTCACCCCCAAATGGAGTCAAATAGCAAAACTCTGAAGTAGAGAGAGATTTTAATGTTAAATGTTTAAATAGACGATTTTATAACATCTAGATGTGTATTTTTGCAGAAATACTCTCACAAACCTGCGCTCAAAAAAAATTTGGAATACACACATACGGGTTCAGCAAGACCATGATTCAACAACACTGACAGTAATAAAAACTACTCGCAGTGTTTTCATATCGGCTAATTTCTCCCGGACTGAATTATTTTGATGGTAAATGGTGATAATTTTTTTTTATATATGCCCCGGCTTAAATCTTGGCTAATTTTATTGTGAACTGGCTTCTTTTTTGAGGTAAATTGCTTTCTCGAAAAAAAATCATGTTCTTCGGACGTTCATAAATCATTTGAATCAATTAATTTTTACGTCACATAACAAAGCTGTGCTCTCTGTGTGCTCGAAAGGCAGAAAAAGGGCGAACTAAAGGTTTTTTTTGTTAATTCTTCTAATATGTTCGGGATTATGTTGTCGCAAATTGAGTTTGGCGCTGTACAATTATTTCTCAAGACTGTGACTTATTTTTGTACCTTCTGGCAACACTTTGATGTTTGTGACATATGTATATGTTATCTTGTATATTTATTTGATTTTGGGATCATAATAACTTTTAGCCATGGATAAATGGTTCAACTTATATAAGAATGAAACTGACGCAGAAAATAATGCTTCAAACTCTGTTCAGTCAGGAAAAAATACTGAAAAAAAATTAATGTACAAAAAAGGAAAAATGATGGGAGATTTCTTCAATTTTGTTTTACATTTAAAAATTGTAACGGAAATGAACAACCCCTTTGTTTGATTAGCAAGAAATTCTAGGCTCCATAGAGACTTAAATCTTAAAATAAATATATCTTTAATCAAAATTTGGTTTTATGCCAATAAACCAAAATAATAGTTTGAAAGACTGTATAAATCTTTAAACAAAGCAAAAAAATTCTTTCAAAAATTAATGACAATTAATGAAAGTGTTTATAAACGTCACATGAAGTTTCATACTGTATTGCTAAGTAAAAATATTGTTTACCATTCGAGAAGATCTTGTAATTACGTGCTCCTATTTTAAAAAAAAATCAAAGAAATACTAGATGAAAGTAAATTTGCCAATGATATTTTAAAAAAATCTTTGTCAAACGATACCGTCTTGAATAGAACTTCTGATATTAACAAGGACCTACTAATGCAAATTGTTTCAAAAATTAAAGAAAGCTCAAAATTTATATTATTGCAAAGTTGACAAAATTTTAATACTGAAGGTTTCGAACGAAAAAATTGCTGTTTAATATATGCAGATGGTGTAAGATGCACAGATGGGGCAAAAATATTGGTTTTTAAATCTTTTTTAAGCTGCTCATTCTAATCGTTTAAATTTTACTCACAGCCTTATTCTCCAAGAGGTCCTTTCAGCAAAAAAATATAGCACCAAAATTAAACGATGTGCATCAGGATGCTGTTAAGATTATAAATTTTATTAAGAGCCATACCCTTAAAAGCCGTTTATTTTCAAATCTCTGTAAGGATACGGATTCCAACTAAACAACTTTGTTATTACATGCGAAAGTAAAAAGGTTGTAAAGAGGTTGAAGTTTAAGAGTATTATTGTTATTAAAAGTTGGAATTGAAATATTTTCAAACCAAACGAAAATGTTTCAAAATGACTCATGACTACCCAAGATGTTTTATTTGTCAATGCAAAATTAAACAGTCTCAACTTGTATCACCAAAAAAATGCTGTACATATACATTAAAAGATAAAACTGAAAATTAAAATAAAGCATCAACATTTGGTAAGTATGGTAGAAAAAAAGAATCATTTGAAATGTTTTCCAGTGTCGACTATTTTATAACCGAGAGAAATAATTCTAAAGCGTGCATTGCAAAAATTATTGTAGATCACTTAATAGCGCTAGAAGCCCAGTTCATATTGCAGATTAAATATTGATTTCAAAAGGGTAGCCTGGATTAAAAGACTATTCCATATTGGCTGAAATGATCTTAACATGTCACTTAGAGCTCAAGAGGAATTTGCTGAATCAGAACTTGAACCACCCAAAATCGCTGATATAGTAAAAAAAAAATCAAAAAAGAACTTATGATAGACTACACAAACGGTTTGGCAAACACCTGTACATTGGAATTAGATAAAACAAAAGTTCTATCTTAAGATTAAGTCATTTTGTCCTATGAAATAGTATCCAATACATTTCAATCAATAAAAAACAATGTTTCAGATAT
>JAQQPU010002626.1:0-38097 GCA_029168905.1 Artemia sp. Kazakhstan ARC1039
ATTCATAATGCTTTATAGTAGAATGATATATTAAAAAGTCATCTGTATGACTTTATTCATGTTTGGTCTATAATAGCAGGAGACATAAAAAAGTCATCTGTATGACTTCATTCATTATGCTTTATAGTAGAATGATATATTAAAAAGTCATCTGTATGACTTTATTTAGGCTGCTCTATATATGAAATCCTGTAGGCCTAGGCTATAAAAAGCTATCTGTATGACTTTTTGTTGTTTTCTCTATGTACTAGCAGGAGGTATAAAAAGTCATCTGTATGACTTTATTGAAGTTTGCTCTATAAAAGAAAGGCATAAAAATTCATATATAGGACTTCATTCATGTTTGCTCTATAATAGTATGAGGCATAAAAAGTCATCTGTATGACTTTATTTATGTTTGCTCTATAATAGAAGGATACATAAAAAGTCATCTGTATGTCTTTATTCATAATGCTTTATAGTAGAATGATATATTAAAAAGTCATCTGTATGACTTTATTTTGGCTGCTCTATATATGAAATCATGTAGGCATAGGCTATAAAAAGCCAACTGTATGACTTTTTGTTGTTTTCTCTATGTATCAGTAGGGTAGGCTGATACAATTTTTTCTCTATGACATTTTAGTGGATCATATATGAAATAAGAAAACCAAAAAGTCTTCTGTATAATTTTATTCATATTTCTCTATAATAATTTGATGTTTAAAAAGTCATACAGAAGACTTTATATCATTCTCCATGTTTAAAGGAAACACAATATTGTCTTTTGTTTAACTTTATAGTACTTTCTATATAAAGGTAAATGACAATATTTGTTGCTTAGAGTATAAAGAACCAATGACTTTAATAGTCAAACATTGCTCACCCCTTACAAATAAAGTAGACATATTACTTGATGCCTTTTTTCATGCTCATTACAAATATAATAGGCCTAACCATTTTTGTTGGAAATGAATTTTACTCCAACCCCTATATATATACCAATTCAGGGTATATATTTTGCACATCAGGGGGGTAGAGGTAAAGTTTAAACTTACCTCTCATCTGCATCATAAATAAACTTAGTACGTGGGTACCTGTCACACTAACAAAACAGACCATTGGTATGTTTTGACCATGTTCTGCTGATGTTGTCTAGACTACTTGCTTCTGACCCTTCTTGGCAAGCACTCTAGGAGGCAATAATACAGTTGGAACACCTTTTTCATTGGTGTTCCAAATATGGTACAGAGGGATTTGGTATTTTGCATAGGCTAAGGCAAGGTCATCAAAGAACCTCCCTAAAACCACTTCATTGAAACCATTTGCTCTAGCTTGACTTGTTTCTTGGGGGATCTGATAGAAATTTCACTATTCTACTTGAGGAATGCAGTCATCCAGTTCTTTGAAGCTTAAGTTGTGATTCATTGATGAAACTGTTTGAAAGTGGTCTAAAAGTGTCTTCTCCTTATTGGGATTTAAGACTTGCCTGTTTATGAACTATCTTCTCTGAAAAGGTGAAGTTAAGATATGGTGCTCTCCCCATGACTAGAGCTTGTATAGGCTCTGGGGCTTGAGACTCTGCTGCTGCAGAAGTCCCTGCTCAATCTTCTAATGTTGTTTCAGCTATATTGTTTGATAAATTCTTTAATCATTTAACATAATCCAGTAATTTAGATTTCTTAATGCCAAACTCTTTGCCAGCTTTTTGGATTGAAACTGTGTCAATGGATAACTGCTGCTCTAGCCCTTTTCATATCCTCCATATTTGGGGGTGGATGGTCATGCTTCCATTGAAAATTTCTTGGTATCTGAAATGATAATAGGTTACTTATCTGTGTTTCAATAGTGGTAATATTGAGCAGTCCTAGTTTTTGACCTAAGAATAAAGTGAAAATAGCACTCAATGCCTTATTTATGCTTTTCCCCAAAATATGATAATTGCTTTTGTCACGAATTCAATTTTAATCCCATTAAGGACCCACAAAGATGATACCTTCTTCTCTTATTTTAGATACAGCTTATAGACTATA
Source organism: Artemia sp. Kazakhstan ARC1039 (assembly GCA_029168905.1). Classification (NCBI taxonomy): domain Eukaryota; kingdom Metazoa; phylum Arthropoda; class Branchiopoda; order Anostraca; family Artemiidae; genus Artemia; species Artemia sp. Kazakhstan ARC1039. The sequence goes on from JAQQPU010002626.1 coordinate 2,013, forward strand.
CCACTGTTAGCTTTGCTCTTGTTAAAACTGGTTTACCTGTAAATTGAATTGATGGTGACAAAATCAAGAAAAAATAAATGCATGGGAAATATATAATATGGGCTAGATATTTGGGTAAGGTTAGGAAGGTTAGGTTGTGTTAAAACTGAAATTACAACAAAATTAAGTATTATATTTGGAAAGAGCATAAAAATGGCACCAAATTGTATGTTCACTTTATTTACAGGTCAGAACTGTGGATTGCCCCATATTTACCTCAAGAGCAAAGCCTTAGCCTATATTGTTGTACTAAATACAAGTGTGATGTATTGGATGGAATAAATGGCCTTTGCATCTCCCTTTAGGCTTTTCTTTCTAAGACAAGTGAATGGAGACTTTCAGAAAGTCCTTCAAACCAACCTGACTTTGGCATCTGAATCAACCCCACACAGACAATTTATAAAAAATGGCTTCTAGAAAACAAATAGTTAAGGTGATTCCAATTGTGACAAGCTTTAGCTAGTGACATGATAAGGCTATCAATGCTTGATCCTGATTTTTGGCAGAATTTTTTGGGTGAAGCTGCATTTTAGAATAGCAGTGGCCAAAGCAACCCCAACCTCCACTATATGTAGTCAAGGGTTGTATCTTGGATCATTAAGGGGGAGAGGGGCATGCTTTTGTCAAGATCATGAGTATCATCTTTGAAAAGAGTATCAATTTGTGAATTGGATAGTATTACTCTTTTTCTTATAGGCCTAATAGTGATTGCCTCAGAAGAGTTGCTTTCCTATAGTGCTACCCTAACCAAACTCATATATTTTCTGAGATAGCAACAAACATGGAAAATTTTGTGCTTGTGTCCTTACTTAGCTAGGTAGAATGTGAACACATCATTTTATGCTCTTCCAAATGTCCTATTTGCTTTCTTTGTAAATTTCATTTGAACCCATAAAGTGACATCTTGTTCCTTATTATTTGCCAGTAGAAAATGGTTGCCAAAAATTCTGAAAACTAGCTTCACTTTAAACAATTGATAAAATCCTTGATGAGGTTTATTTTTTTACTATCTTGGAAAGTAATCAAGTTAGGTGGATGAAACTTTGGCATAGTTTCGGTGGTTCACAACTTCTAAAGTTAACGTGCAAATTACAAAACAAAAATAGTGTTGTTAGATTCCCTATTTTACATTCCTTCCAAATACCATGGTCGTTTTTTTTCACAAGGTACACTGATTGTCTCAGGTATAGTCCAAAAAATTTCTTTCATTGTTGTTTATCTTCTTGCAAGGCATCACTCCTTGCCAAATTAGGTTTGCTACATTTTTGACCCCATGAAAACCACTCTATCTAAGTGATTTTAATGGAATGACTGGGTAAAAGTATTATTTAAAGATTAATAAGAAAACGTGGGTTACACAGGAAGGAAACATATTAATATGATTAATTGGAGAATGCTGCATATATAAAGTAAGAATTTCATTGTTTTAGTGTTTTCTTTTATTTTTTTATACACATTTTGGCTATATCTGTGGCCATCAGGGAGGGGGGTAGTGTGCATTGTCAAAAAACCAAGCATGATATTTGGAAAGAACATGCAATAAGGAATCTATTGATACAATACTACTTGTTTTTAATAATAATGCTATGTTTATTTATTTATGCTTTTATTTATTTAAATAATTTTATTTATTTATATTTTATTTCTACAGTACTACAAAAGTCTTCTAAAACTCTCAGAAATGCTTACAGAGCCAGAAGAATGACCTGGGAAGACCTTTTAAGGCTTCTACTTCCACCTTTTCCCCTCTATAGGGTACTGACCTTTGAAGAACCTGTGTAAACTTTATGTTATGAAAATGAAACTCAGAAATTTGTCCATGATAAACACAAGTCCCAAGGAAATTGTTTTGAGCCTATTAAGTTTGCTAAATCTTGACTTAATAGGATTTAAAGAATTTGGAAAAATGAGTCTTAAACTTCCAAAAATCCTAATATTCATAAAACCTTACTAGAATCACTAGAATTTTGTTTCAAAGCCTAGAGTCAAAGAAAAGCAGACCCAAACCAAAAATTCAAAGAAAATACAGTTTTTCCCCAGTACAACAATTAAGACATGTATTTTGTACAATTTTCTAAACCATAGAGAAAGAGTTAAGATAGGTGGTTAAAAACTTCCTGGGAAATAATTTAGGCTCTGAATTGATTTGTGGATGTTGTATTATCTTAATGCAGCTATATTCTACAATGGTGAAATGTTTGTCAACCAGAAATTGTCAAACAATCCTGAAGATTTACTTATCTCAATAATGTTTGAATATGTCAGACCCCAAATACTAACTGTTTACGAAAATGAGTCATTGCTTAGGATCAACCAGGTATTGTCCTATATGTAAGCAAAAAGGAACAACTGCTTCACCGGAAGTTATTCAGAGAATTGTTACTGACTCTTTTGCAAAATTCCAGTCGGACTTGAAGGAGGAATTGAATGCTCAATTTCAGGTGCTTCTTAAACCTCTTAGTGAAAAAATTCAGGTCTTGGAAACTGAACTACAGGAAAAGTGTTCTTGGTCAGGTCTGAAGAACAAGGTTACCTTAGCAGTATCACAAGTTATCCCTAAAGCAAAACCTGACCTGTTCAACAAACTTTCTAGCCAGATTGGTTCGGTTTTGGACCAGCAGATTTCCGTAGTTGTGAGTCAAGTAACTCAAGTAACTTGGTGACTTAGTACAAAAAGAGAAAAACCTCATTTTGTTTGGCTTGGAGGAGACAAGTGCAATAAGCCAGAAAGCTCAGAATGAAAGTGACTTAAGTATGCCAATGAAGTTCTGCTAAATGAGTGTCCAGCTAAGTGTGCATTCTCTGTACGCCTGGGACGAAAACAAGGGAGTAGAAGTAGACCAGCAAAGGTGATTTTCAAGTCCCCTCTTGATTGTAATATAGCAGCTTTTTTCCTTGTGAGCAGGATTGAGAATATTAAGGCTAACATACTGAACCGAACCATGTTGCACATGACAGAAGCAATGCAGAGTTGGCTGAGAAGAAGAAGTATGATGAACTTAAAAAGGAGCTTACTGGGAAAGTAGCTGCAGGTGAAACGGGTTGGAAAATCAAAGTGAGGAAAAATGGGCCAGAACTAGTGTGCAAAGAGAGGCTTTTTTGTCCCCAAAACAGATCAGAGATGTCATAGTGAACAGTTAGTTGTGGAATATACAAAATGCAGATTGTTTATTGTCAAAGTGGGATGAATTTGTTGCACTTGTTCAAAGCCGGAAACCCCATGTAATTGTTGTGACCAAAGTTTTGCCCAAGAATTGTGGTAACCCCTTTGTCCATTTTAGGCAACTAAGTGGATACAATTCTGTGCATAATATTAACTATGAACAAGGAGTTTGTGTTTATGTTTGTTCTTCCCTGAGTTTAAAATATAAAGAAGTTGATTCTGAGTTTACAAGTCAAAGACATGAGGTAGTTAGTTTTGAGCTGAGACATTCGAGTTGGTTTCAAAGTGTGCGTATAGTAGCGGTTTACTGGAGCCCGTCTAAGAGTATTGATAGTACTTTTAAAGACAAGGGCCTACTCAGCTACCTTATTTACCTTTTGTCAGTTTTGTCTAAAATTGTGATTGTTGGTGACTTAAATGCTCCTGGTATAGATTGGTTATCACACAGTACAAAGTTATCTGATTTGAGTTTTGGGCATAAACTAGTACAGACACTTGGAGATAGCTTTCTCCATCAGCATGTTACTGAGCCCACTAGGTTTTGAACTGGAATGAATCCATCTACCTAAGACCTTATTATAACTAAGCACCCAGCTGACCTAGAGAATTTCAGATTTCTGCCTCATCTAGGTAAAAGTGATCACTTGGTATTGTCTTTCTGTGTTAATGTGAGCATTCCATTAAATCCTAAGTCAAAATTGTTATATGACTATTCTAGAGGTAGTTATGACAAATTTAGAGATTTTGTACGTTATGTTGATATTGTTAGTGAGCTTTAGCATAGTTCTGTAGATGTAGATATAGCTTTTGAGTTTTTCTGTGAAGTAGTAGTAGAAGGATGTGAGAAGTTTATTCCAAGGTTTACTTTTAGAGAGGGTATGAAAAAACGTAATAATCTGCCAAAATTTGTCCTTGAAGCAATATCTGCAAAAAATAGACACTGGAGAGCTTATTTACCAGCTGGGGATGATGAATCTTGGCGTGCCTACAAGAGGGTGAGAAATAGGGCGACGATGATCCTGCAGTCACACACTGAGTCAGTGGAATCGTTGATAATTAGTTGCATGTAAAGTTGTCCAAAAAGGTATTGGAAGTATGTGAATAGGGGCACAAAAGAGCAGTCACCACTGTCCACGGTCTTCAATGACCCAGTCACTGGTGAAACTGTTGATGATGACAAAAGAAAAGCAGCTATTTTTAACGAAACCTTTTCATCTGTTTTCATTAATCCTGCTACCCATAAGATATCTAATTTATCACTGGCACCAGAAGCTTCTGTGTTACAGAATGAGTCACAATATGATGACTCTGATGTAGCACCTGAGCTTGTTCAAAAAATTATCTGCGAGCTTTCTGTTGATAAAGCCCCTGATATAGATGGTGTCTCAAATGTTATTATGTGAGAACTAGCGTCTTCTTTAGCAGCTCCACTCACATTTCTTTTTAATCTTTGTTTGGAGTCTGGTAAGTGCCCTGCTGCATGGAAAAAGGCAGTCATAAAACCCCTTCATTGGGGTGGACCAAGTTTGTATTTTATTAATTATTGCCCTATCTTGAACACGTCGATTTTTCGAGAATTATAGAAAAAGTAATTGTGTATGAGATCCAAAATTATTTTGAAAAAAAATAAATTGTGGAGCACAGCACAGCATGGTTTTCAAAAAAATCGATTGTGTAACATGCAGTTAACGGAAGTAATCAATGATTTTCAAAAGATGGCTGATTCAGGCTGAAAGTTTGATTGTATTTATATTGATTTTTGCAAGTCATTCGACAAGGTTTTGATATCCTTGCTGGTGGAAAAATGTCAAAAGTATGGGATTGGATGTAGAAGCATGATGGGGTCCCTCAGGGTAGCTGCCTGGGACCAGTTTTATTCTGTTTATTTATAAATGATTTACTGCAGGTAACCCAACACAGTCCCATTAAAATCTTTGCAGACGATATAAAGCTATACAGAGGTGTCACCTCCCTGGTTGATGTGACACTTCTACAGGGAGATTTGGAAGCATTGTTTGAATGGTCTAATTTAAATTCTATGTTTGTTAACCAGAAGAAATGTCATGTGATGCATTACTTTGTGAAGGATGTGGCATACTGGTACTTCATTGGTGACGTGTCAGTGTGCCCTGTTAACTCTATTAGGGATCTCAGTGTTATTTTTGATGATCAGCTGAGGTTTGACAAGCAAGCCTCAGCTGTTTTGCGTAAAGCAAACTATGGTTTTCTTTGCATCAAGAGCTTTCAGAAGGTTTAATCTGAGAAGCTTTACCACATTGTATAAGACAATGGCGTGCCTTGTTGTTGAATACTGCTCATCTTAGTGGTATCCAACTAGAAAGTCTGATTCACTCTTGATTGAAAAGGTGCAAAGACGAGTGTCCAAATGTGTCCCCTATCTGAAATACCTACCTTATGAGCAGAGATTGAGTAGCCTGAGCTTACCATCTCTGCAATTCAGAAGGGACAGAATGGACCTTGTCAACACTTTCTGCATCATAAAGGGTATTGACCATGTGTCTTGGGAAGATTTCTTTGAGTTTGGTCATCATCCATCTACGCGGCAGAACTCTTTAAAATTGTACCAGCCAAGGGTATCAAGGAAAGTCGGACAGAGTTCCTTTGTAAATTGTTCAGTAAAATCATGGAACACGTTGCCTGACTTAGTAGTTCTGGTGAATGATGTTGTGGCTTTCAAACCAGCATTAGTTGAGACCTCTTTTTATGAAAGGCAGTACCTAGGACCGTGAAGTGTATATTTGTTGTAGGGTATCTTCGTTTTTGTTTTTTTGTTTTATTAGGGAGTTTATAGTTTTTGTTTTCATTGTTTATAAGTGTTGCTCATGGTATGTAATTTGTGCTGTATGAGACAAGCCTATGGCTTATTCCATTTCTGATTAATAAAAATAAATAAATAAAAAGTGCATTGATTTGCTTAATTCCCCCTCCCCCCCCCCTGACAGATAAATATACAACCCATTACAAATTCAATTTATTTATAACCTGTCAAAACAAAAAAGGGCGCAAGTCCCCTAAATGACAGAGTACATAAGAGAAACAAAAGAAAAAAGACAAGAAAACTTATACACTGAGCAAAAATAAGTAGTTTTTACAATCATAATAATCATAGACATAATCACAAATCATATATCATAATCACAAGATAAGAAATAAATCAAAAGACATAAAAAAAACTAAAAAAATAAAGAGGACCAATCATGATTTAGTTTACTGGCGGAAGATTTAAAATCTTTTACTCTTTTATCAATAATTGTTGGAGGGAAAATGAGCTTAAATTTTTGGGACAAAAAAGAGTTACTAGTCCAAAAGGGCATATGTAAAAGGAATTTAGCAAATTTAAAAAATCCAATGAACCATTTTTTTTTTAAACAGGAAAAAATTGCCAAATAGGAGACAGAGCAAGAAGATGAGGCACAGTTAGATTATTATAAAGTTTAGAAATATGGAAACGACTAAGGTGTGTAACATTAGAGACAAGTGACACATAAGCTAACCTTGCCTTTTTTTCAAGATTTTGAATGGCAAGCTTAATAGTCTCCTTAATTGAATTTCCAATGGGCATTCCCAGGTAAATACGGCTTTTAGGGAGGGAGATGCAAGTTTCAGTAAGTTGGAGGGATTTATCAGAGTATCCTTTGAGGTTGAAACCGACAGCTACAGTTTCATTCACATTAAAACTTAAACCAACCTGCTGATATTCTAGTTTTAACTTCGAAAAAGTGCTCTCACAACCAGAGAAAGTGCGACTCAGATTTAGGATATCATCAGCATATGTAAGTAAAGAGAAGTCTAAACCCCCGTAAATACAGGTCGACTCAATAAAGCTTTGAGCTGGAATGACTGAATTATTAAAAAGTGCGGGGGAAGTGAGACTACCTTGTCTAACGCCCTTTAGCACGTTAAAAAGCTCTGAACTGTGCTTCATTTTGGCACAAAGATGTTTATACATGTATTGAAGACACCTTATAACTGAGAAGTCAACCCCTTTCTTTAGAGCTTCTACCAAAAGCTGGGCAAAAATACACGAATCAAATGCCCTGGCAATGTCCGGTGCACATAGAACAATAAAATCCCTGGAACCTTCCACATCTGCAAGAACCATAAAAAGCAAAAAAGAGCATGCTCACGACTAAGTTCTTTCTGAAAACCGAACTGATGCGCAGGCACAGAACACTTTTGGGAAATATCTTTAAGAATAATAGACTCAAATATTTTAAAAGTGGTGCTTGAGACGGTTATAGGCCGATATGATCGACAATCCTCGTCGATTGTTTTTCCCTTTTTCGGTATAGGCGTAATTTGGCGTATACAAAACTGTTGAGGCACAATACCAGAAGAAATAGACATTTGAAAAAGTAACAAAAGGTGCTGCAACAAAAGACTACTACAATGTTCAAAGTGTTTAGCAGATATTAAATCAAGACTGGCAGAAGATCTTTTCTTAATTTTTTTTTTAGATTAAACTCATTATCGGACGGCGTCACTATAAAAGCAGAACAAATAGAATTAGCAAGCAAACGGTCAAGCTCTTTTTCACATTTACTTTCTGCAACAAGGTCAGGAGACGAAAACTCACTTTTATAATAATCAATCCAGCTTTTTCTCGAATACTACCGACAGAAGTCCGGTCACTGTGTTTAAAACTTTTCCACAAAAGTGAAGGATCACTAGCTATCATATCAACATTTTTTTGAATCAACATTATTTTGTGTTCTTTAAGGGTTCTTGTGAACTTTCTTTTTGTCTTCAGATGCAATTCGTTTATTATACCGGAGCGCGGTTTATCGGATTCGTTCCAGATTCGGAGCCACAATTTAGCTAAATTACAAGCTGCAACAAGACTTTGATTTTTAGAACAGTCGGTGATAATATTGATTTTGAACGCAGCATTATTTCGAAATCTGTTTTAGCAGAGATTGAGCAACGGGACACTTGTAGCTATAGCAGGGATGATCAGAGATTTACATAGTGCACATTTTTTTGGTCTAGAACAGGGATCATTTTTAGAACTAGAGTGTCCTTTTTTGCCGCAAACTGAACAAATAGAAGAGTTCTTGCACGTGCCAGAAATATGCCCATAGGCTTGACATTTGTAGCACCTTGGAGGAAAAAATAAAAATTCTGAAACCCGAATTTTCTCGAAACCAATCGTTGGCGGATTTGCTATCGCATTCATTAGATCAGCTTTTGACTCGAACTGCAACCTGAACGAACGGGGGTGACCAATTTGCTTGGCAATAATGCATTTAGGAATTAGGGTTCGTATATCATCTTCTAGAAAATCAACCGGGATGCCTCTAATGATCCCGAAGTAGGTAATACTTTTAATGTTGGCCTCGACGTTTGGGCTACCGCTCGCAAGAGCCTGTAGCACAGCTTCTGCATCTGTTTTTGAGGCAGTGACGACACGCCAGTTTACTTTATTCGGCTTTAGCTCAACAATTTTATCACAAGTATTGCCACATACCTTTTCAAGAAATTCCTTTCTGAGACCAGGCTTGTCTAGGTCACGAGGAGGATTTTTCACTATAACTGCATACAATGGCTTTTCAGGATCATCTATTGTTGGGGCCAGGGAGGGTATATCTGAATTCTCACAATTCATAAAGGCATCTAACTTGTTTGAGATCTGGGTTATTTGTGTAGTAAGAACGGCGGACACTTCGCCATGGACATAGGGAACCTCAGCAGGTTCTACAATGACAAACGTCGGAAGATCAATATTTTTTTTTATCGCAGTCCTCAAAGACTCAAATCATTTCAATCACGTTGTCGTGCGGGTTTACTTTAATAAACACTCTTGTGCTGATTTTAGCTGCTTCCCATTGGATCGTTTTTGCATCATTAATATCGTCTTTTTTGAAGTTTTTAACAATTTCAGTACTCCGATTTCTTGCCTTTATTGCTCTTTTCATAAAGTTCAAGATTGTATTCCAAACTAGCTTTTCACACATTTCAAAAACATGCCCCGAGGGCAATGATATTATTTTAATTCTATTCTTCTCCAATATAGGCCACTGGTCATAGCAATATTAATATGAAAATCCAAAGTATCCACAGTTCCCAAGGGAATTATCACTCAGCGTAACAATCTATTTATACAAATTATAATCCTTATGTCAAAATCCAAAAAGAGGTCTTGCACACTATGAACTCTGAATCAATACTGAAAATATTCTCACTATTTTTTAAAACAAAATGCCTCTTTTCTTCCTACTTATTGATTTGCATTTGCTGTAAAATAATAAAGATGAACAGGGTTGTAAAAACTGAATGTTATCTTTCTGCTCTTGTGGTGAAGAAATCAAAGCTTATTTTGCAATCACACTAGCTAAAAAACCCACTTGAACTTGTACTTTTTTTTAATGAATTATTATATTAAGTGACTGTGCTTGCCCCTGGACTGAGTTTTGAACTTGTGATAATTGTTTATAATCCCAATTCAACCTATTGAGTATTTCCAACTGACATGGCCTGCCCCTAGACTCTCCAAACTTGGATATTGTAATCAGCCTATGCAATGTTTTTGAGCCCACCTAAGAAGCTGCCAGAGAAGGGAAACCTGATTATAGGAACAGGAGATGAAATACTAAGTCATTTCGAATCTTCTTCTTGCTCTGTATCAAGGAACCCCCACCTTTAACAAGAAAAAGATTCATAGTTTCTGAATCCGAATCTGATTCCTTCTCATCAGATTTTATGGATGACACCGTGATAACTGTTGGAGCAAATACAAGAATTTAGGGTATTCTCCTAATGCATGATGTTATTTCTAACATGGAAACTCCCACAGATGACTTTCAAGGAGTTCTCCGTTGGAATGCTAAGAAACGTAAAAAAATTTCTCCAGCAAAACCCCTCAATTCCCAGCCTGAGAGAGACCACAATATATCCTCCCAACTATACTTAGAGATTTCTGCCAAGCAACCTTTTATTGTCAAAGATATTGCCCAAATCAGATTGGTGATTTTAAAAGTAATTAAATCAGAATTCACATTGAATATTAATAAGAATGGTGCAATCTTAATCTCTCTGAAGGATAAAGCAGCATCCAAAAAAGTTCTTATAACTACTAATCCTTTAAATATGTCTATCAAGTGTGGTTGTTGGTATCCTCCCAAAAAGGAGTCCAAAATTGTTATTTATAATGTCCCAACAGATATAGTGCTACAGGAGCTGGCCACTGGCCTAAAAAATAGCCAAGGGTAGCCTATATGAGTGTCAAGTGTCTCTAGAATGGGTAAACCTGATACTACAGGCCAAATAATCAGCAAATCATTCCTATTTGGTTTGAAGGAGGAGGTAAATCTGAATCTACCTTTGCTGTTGTTTGGCCAAAGAAAAGCCTTCAAAGCCTACCGGTTGAAACCAAGACAATGCCTAAACTGTTCAAAGCTAGGGCATATAGCTAAATTTTGCTCTTCAAATACTATAACCTGTTCAAAGTGTGATTACCAACATAATGAGGATACTACCTGCCCCAAAGAGGAACCCAAATGTATTAACTGCAAAGGCCCTCATAGATTGGATAATAAGGCTAAATGTCCATCATACAAACAAAGAGCTGCCTCTCTAAAACCGCCAAAGAAAGGTCAATACCTTATGCTTTTGCTGCTATGGAGGCTAGAGCAATACAGAATCAAGTCTCAAGCACGCCTAATAGTCCACTAACTTTGGGTACCAATTTCCACTGGTGTCAATCAATTGATTACCTTGAGCAGCCAGCACTCCCTATTGCCCCAATCGCCAAGCCTTGAGGAAAACAAAAATAGGAAAAATCCAAACCCAAACAAAGGGTATATCTCCCCTTTGCATTTACGAGAAGAATTATCCCCCATTAAAGAAAGATTATAGGTAAGGAACATCAACCCATTCCTCAATTAGTGAAAACCTCCTATCTGATATGTGCCTCTTTGTGCTCAACATGTTAGCACTGGAAAAAGTCACCCTGTCATCCCAGCTGAATTCAGGTATAGCCAATGAAATAGCCTCAACCTATCTCTCAAAAGAAATACTTGCCCAGGCTGAAGCTTGCTTCACCCAAATTATGAATAAGTATCAGCCATCCTGTTCAGCTCAGATCCCAAAAAACTGGCCACTTATAGGGAGCTGTCAGCCCCCCTCGGTTAGTATGTCAAATTCAATCAATATGTTTTCCAGCCCAAATAATTCACAACTTAAGTAAGGATAAAGATGAGAAATTGTTAAGCCTGGCCAGCGCAAATGTAGACTGCATTACTAAAAAACTGTCTGAAATAAAAATTCTCCATGATAGCCTTGAAATTGATATTTTCTGTATTACCAAGAAATCTGGATACTTCTCATATTCAAATCCTTGGCTACAATGTTTTATCTAGACCTCTTAACAAATGGATGCAGAAGAGGAGTTGCCATTTGCATTAGAGAAACTATCAAGGTACATCAAATAAGATTTCCCTCATTTTTCAGTGATTATGTTTTGGCTGAGAGTGTTTTTGTTGTGTCATTTATCAACCAGAAAGCTCATTATTGGATCTATATATCACAGTCCCTCAGCTCCTAATCTGATTGAGTTGCTTAGAATTATTGCTGATTTACTATTTATAGTGTGTAATAAACAACCTAATTCAGTTATTTTAACAGGCGACTTCAACTTGATTGATGTCAATTTGATCGACGGATACAGCTTCAATGGTAATAATAACCAGCACTAACTACAATGAATGCCCTATCAGATCTTAACCTGTTTCAACTGGTTGATCAGCTTACTCGTTTTAGAGGGGGTCAAGTTCCCACACTTTTAGATCTGATTCTATTAAATAATCCCAATATTAACCAGTCAATGGAGTACTTACTGGCTGTTGGGTCATCAAATCATTTAACCTTGCATATTTCATTATCATTACCTCCTATGCTAAATGATAAGATCAAAAGAACTTCATTGATTATGCAATGATTAGAGAAAAGTTGTCACCAATGTGCTGGGAAGCTTTAATTAAGAATGGTGATCCCATACAGTCATGGTTTAATTTCAAAATGAAACTCAGAGTTAGAGAAAAAATGTATAACAGTCACTTATAGAAATAGGCCAAGAACTTTACCAATAATGACAAGAGAGGTTAAGTGGTGGATTAGACAAAAAAAAAATTGAGCCCTTTATAAAAGGACACAGGAAGAGAGTCATCTAACAGCATTCAAAAAATTTAGTAATAAGCTTAGAAATGTTACTCAAAAGCTACTAGCTGATCATAAAAAGAAACTGGCCGTGGGAGTAAAAAAGAATCCTGAGAGTTTCTGGATGTGTGGATGTATGTGTTGTCATCAAACCCTGTAAGGCGTTAAATCCATTAACTCGTCACCGATAACGGATTAACGTTGAATAACCCTCTAGACGTTGTTAATTGTTTCAATTCTACTTTTGCAAATAACTTCTCAAGTGCCACCACTACCTACCTACCTGATCTATTACTAAAGAAATGACTGAAGTTGAAATAGATCAGCAACTAGTGCTAAATCAGCTGATTAAACTAAATCCTGACAAATCAAGAGGATCTGATGGTATTCACCCTAGGCTTCTCAAAGAAATAGCCCCTTTAATTGCCTTGCCTTTAGCTGATATTTTTATTATGTCACTGAAATTAAAAATATATCTGATGATTGGTGTACGGCAAATGTTATACCCATTTTCAAAAAGGAGAAGATCCAGGCCTGAAAACTACAGTCATATTAGCCTTACTTGTGTGTTGGCCAAGATAATCGAGGGATAGTGAGTGATTCTGTTGTCAAACATCTTGATGATAATGATCTAATTACCCGTAATCAGCATGGCTTCAGATGTAATTGTTCCATCCAGACAAACTTAATCCAATAATATGATATAGTCACTAAACTCATAGATCAAGACTTCTGGATATGGCAAAAGCATTCAATAAAGTTGACCTTAATTCTTCTTCTTCTTCTATTTCACAGCAGGCGGGCTTTTCAGTAATACTCTTTAGCCCTTTTCCTTTTGCTTCACTCTGTGGGCTACAGAGCTACTGGCTTGATTGCTTGTTATTTATTAGATATTCTCAGATATCTTTCAGTAGATCTTTCGACTCAAGGAGTTCAAATATAAGATTATAGATGTCGATTTCTATGCTGTGTGTGCAGGTATAGTTGGCTAGGCTCTTGGCTGATAGTGAGATTTTGTGGTGTTTGAAGCATTTTAAGAGTTTACAAAGCAAGGTATGTTGTGCAGACGTCAGCATATTACATTCAAATAGGCAGTGGTCAATTGTTTCAATATTCATATTAAAATACCTGCAAAGAAGGGACAGGGGAACTGAACCACTTGAATTAGGAAACTGGTACGAGAATGCAAGAAAGTTTAGTCCATTTGTTCCAGAACGAATTCTATGATAAATTTTAGAAAAATACTTATTGGGAAAGGGGGAAAGGATAGGATTATTCTTATTAAATGTAATATCTGATAGTCTCCATTGGTAAATATCTCTAATGGGGATTGGTCTCCCACTTGGCTGGTCAATATTTATAGCATTTTTTTTGCTATTTCATCAACCTGATGATTACCACTTATACCAGAGTGGCTAGGAATATACTGAAGATAAGTTCTTATGCCACTTGAAGCAAGATTATCTATAATACTAAGACAATGATAAGTGTCAATGTGCAACTTATACTGAGGAGCTGAGGTCACCAACTCAAGGCTTGATAAAGATTCGGAATAAACTATAATATTATTTGAATTAGCAATCAAAGGTTGGTTTTCCATAAGGTGTTCTAATGCCATGATTATGGCATTTAACTCAGCAGACATTATAAATACATTATTATACAATCTCTCACCTATTGCAATTTTCAGGTGAGGAAGGAAAGCACCACTTGCTACATTCTCAGTCATTTTTGACTCATCAACAGTCAATTATTGACCCATCAAAAAACCAAATATAGTGGTTTTTATAAGTAATTGTATTAAGTTCAGCAAATTTTTTCTGGACAAAAGCAATGGGGGTTAAATCTTTATTCCACTTTGAGAACTCAGTATTTATTATGGGAATTGACCAATTCCATGGAGGGGATTGGGGGAAAGTAGGTGCAATAGACTTTGCTGGTACAGGGAACTTCTTCTGAATATTGGCATACTCATCTGCAATGCCTCTATACATGGCTGGATTTCTTAACCAATTATGTAGGGTGTGTGAGCTATTTGATTCAATTTTTGTAAGATGTTTTGTCAAGAGAAAGCTACGTCTCTCCCTTATTGTTGTTAATCAACTCTCCATAAGCAGAAACTTGGTGCTTGTGGGTTTCCTAAGACCAAATAGGAGACGTATTATATCATTTTGTATTGTTTCCATTTTTGCATCTGGGTCTTTGCACATGCACCATAGACGATGAGCCCATAATCAATATGGGGTCTTATATGTGATCTATAAAACTAGAGTAAGGTTTTCTCCTTACAGCCCCAGGGTGTGGAAAGAAGTCTTTTTAGTATATTTGTTTTTCTATAGCATTTTTGTATTGTGTTTGAAATGTGGAGGTGGAAATTAAGTTTTTGGTCGAGCATGAGACCTAGGGAATTAATATGATTATCTTCCGGAATAGTTGTTCCATTTAGAGTTAGTCTTCCATTAACATGATTTTGCTTTCGGTGAAACTGGATTATTTTTGACTTGGTAGGTGCAATGGGTAAATCTGAATGTTGAGAGAATTTTTCAAATTGGAAAAGTGACTTGCAGCTTCGACTGTGCTATCTCAAAGGTGTTGCCAGATGACCATAGCACCAGATCGCCAGCATATTGTAGATTCGTGTGGGGGAGGTTCAGGTCCCAGAGATATAGGGCAAAGAGGAGGCAGCTGAGGACTGCTCCCTGAGGAAGGCCTTTGGTTATTGTCTTTTGGGGTGAAGAGGCTGAACCTACACAAACAATGAAACTTCGCAATTCTATGAAAGATTTTATGAAAGATACTAGCTTGGGGGGTAGTCCAAGGTTTGCAAGTTTGTTTAAAAGGATTTGGTGGTTCACATTGTCATATGCCCCTTCAAAATCTAGGAAAGCTGCAATTAGGTCATTATTTTTTGAGAATGATTCATTTATTGCATTTGTTAACAATATGAAAGCATCTGGTGAGGAGTGGTGTTTCCTGAAACCAGTTTAAGTGTGAGGGATCATATTATTTTTTTCAACAAACCAGAGGAGTCGGTAATATATCATTTTCTCCATTATTTTCCCCATCACAGGAGTAATCATTATGGGCCTATAAGACTCAGGGTTATTTTTGGGTTTATTTTTCTTTAGGATTGGTAGGAGGGACGAACATTTCCATTTATTGGGGAACATAGAAGATGCCCAAGCATGATTATAACAATTTAGAAGTTCCTGTTTGTATGAAGGGGTGAGATTCTTTATCCAAATAGGGTGTATATTGTCATAGCTGCCGCTAGTCTTGGTCCTAATATGATGTATTGCATTATTCATTTCCTAGATTGAGAATGGGCTGGTTATATACTCGGATCCTGGGCGTGGTTGGTAACTTGGGTTCATAGGAATTGGGGACATTTTGCTGCATTTATTTGATGTTAGCTTATTAACAAAAAGAGTGGCAAATAGCTTAGCTTTTTCATTATCATTGTCATAATGGGTATTATTATGTATAAGCTCATACAGGAGTGGGTTGGGGGAAGTCTTATTCCCACTGTAGTGGCTTATGACTTTATGTATAATTGGCTCACGTGTTTCTCTGGAGAGATTATTTGCAAAATTATTCCAGTAGTTATATTTAGCATTTATTATAGTCCTTTTTAGATTAGATTCTGCTTGTAATTTTTTTTAAGATGAAGTAGGTGATGTTCTTTTTTATGAATGTTCTCCTAGCTGCCTTTTTTGTTCTCCATTTATTTTGGCACTCATTTGTCCACCATGCTTTGGGAATGTGTTTAGGGAAGGTTTTCTTGGGTGTTGTCCTGGGGATAGCATGATTAGCTGTATTCATTAGTAAAGATGCCAAAACTTCAGCATGTGTGTCAACTGTTGTGTTTTAAATGCATGAATTTTGGGTGAAACTTGTAATTTCATCATTTAGCTTATTTTGGAACTTATTTTGCAGCCAATTTGCTTCAGTGTTGATATATTTGGAGGTATGTGATAGGGTTTCAGCAGGTTCGTTTAGGGAGCAAACTATAGCAAAGTGGTCAGTACATAGACTATCAATTTTATTTATATAAATTTTATTCAAAATATTTAATGACACAATTTGTAGGTCAATTGTAGAGAAGCTGCCAATTTTGGGGGTTGAAATATGTATTCAGGTTTGGAGGGGTAGCAACAGCTAATTCAATATTATTTGAAGTCATAAGCTCAATGAACTTACCAGCTTTATTTGCTGGTTTATTCCCCCACAAAAAGCTGTGGGCATTGAAGTCTCCACAAATAATGATATTTTTTAACATATTAGAATTATTTATATAGCTAAAGAAATCCATGGCATCTGTAGTTTGGCCATTAGGGTTATAAAAGCTTATTATGTAAGTTTTTGTATTATTCAGCCAAACACTGATACCAATTGCATCAACATCATTTACAAAATCTGGAAAGTTGATGCCACAGAATTTTATATTATTTTTAACTATAAAAGCTACTCCACCTCCTTTTCTCTCTGATGATCTATCCTTTCTCAGGATAGTATATCCCAGAGAGTTAATTTGTTGATTTTGGGTTAAATGAGTTTCCTGGAGGCAAGCAATATTGATGGAATTATTATTCATAAAAGATATTAGTTCATTTAGCTTATTTTCTGTGATTGATCTTACGTTCCACCTGAGTATTGATATGTGTTGTGTTGTTGATTTATTTTTCATATGACTGTGTATCAATGTTCAGCTTTGTTAATAGTAAAGAAAGATCTTTTTTTGCTTGAATGAGCATATCATCAGGGATGTAGATTTTTGCCGATTCTGCAATGATTTTTGTTTTCTGTAGTTGATGTATATTCATGGCCTGAACTGCATTACAGTTTAGAATGAATAACCATATATTTGGGGATTGCATGTTTAGTTTTGCATCCTGTTTGTCAGTTAAGGGATTAATTCCTGGTAGTGTTTCTTCTTGGGAGGGGGGGGGGGAAGGCTGACCTCATCTCACTGGACGAGGAAGCTTGTTGACTTGGTGATTCTTTCTGATAGGGATGTGAGCTAGGGGGCTCAGAGGATAGTGTTTTATACGGGGTACTTGATGCATTGGGGGCGTTTGACTTTGGGTGTTTTGGTTGGTTTCATTATGGGCTTTATTTGGTATGGTTGGGCAGCATTTGCTTCCATAGCTGCAAAGGGGTATGGAATGGCCTTCTCAGTTGCTATTTGGAGTGTTAGTGCTCTTTTCTTATATGCAGGGCATAGTGATTTATTGGTAGATTCATGTGGGCCTTTGCAATTGATACATGTAGGCTGAGTGTTGTTGCAAGTTGTCAACTCTTTAGGATGGGATGCTTTACAATTACTACACGCTAGGAGAATTTCATTGCATTTGTTTGTTGTGTGTCCCAGTTTGAGACACTTCTGACACTGGATGGGCTTTGGTTTTTATTCCTTGTGCGGTTTGATTTGCCCAAATAGGAATAACTTTTCTGGGATATTAATTTTTTCCTTAAGTGTAAATAAGAAAGATCTACTTGTTTTTAGGCCATTAGAGTTAGGTTTACCAAGTTGGGTAACATCTTCAACTGGGATTGTGTTGCCAGCCCTATCTGAGAGCCCTTCTTTTAACTCCTGAATGGGTATTTCTGGGGGAACATTATAAACTACTATTTTTGTTGGGGATTGTTTTGGGTTCCATTTAGATGCATTAATTGGGTTATTCAGAAGGGATTTTAGATTTATTATTGTGTCTGCTGATTTCTGATCTTTGACAGCTATTAGCAGAGATCAATCACGGTGAATATTAAGACAGAACATTGATTTTAGCAATTTGAAAATTGCAACTCTTATTGCAGTAATCTTTTTTATTTCAAAGGGGGTATTAGGAGAGATTTTAAAGTAAATTCCTAAGTTTTGGGAGGGAGGATCTTGGTCGGGGAGAGGGAAAATACTTTTGATTGGGGAGATTTTTTTCCTTTTTTTAGAGCCTTTAGGAAGGACCTCTTGAAACCCATTATCATCATTTATAGTGACAGTAGCCCCTACACTGATCATTGTCCTATTCTCAGAATTGAAGCTATCATGTGAACTTTGTGATAATGAGCTTGACCAGCCAAGATGGGTATCAATTTCACTGGTATTTAGGGTGGGATCTGGGGGGACTTTGTTTTTGGAGGAGTTCTATGCATTGCCTATTGGAATAAGCTTTAAACTAAAACAAGAAAGGATAATACTATGATAACAGACCGTCTGCACGCCATTGTGGGGAAAACTTCACCATCCACAAAAGAAACACCACAGTATGGCCCTGAGGAGGATTTTGAGCACGATTGGTTCGGTACAACTACTGATAAATCGAGATAATAATTCACTAGAAGTTTATTTGTAAATTTCTTAAAATGTTGCTCATTACTTGTTGATTAAATTGCGGGCTTATTGCATAAATAGCCATGTAGTAGATTAGATTTTCGCCTTTTTGAGTGGAAGGTTGCAGAGAGTTTTTGTAACTGATGAAAATGGAAATCAAGTGCATTCTAATCCAACATCAGTCATCATTGGAGTACCTCATGGAAGTGTACTTGATTCAATTCTGTTTAATATTTTTATCAATGATTGTTCCAGTACAGTCCAAAACAATACTACATTATATGCTAATGAGTGCAAACTTATTGGACCAGTGGGAGATGGGATCCAGGCAGACCTTAATCACCTTGCCCACTGGGCTCATACATGACTAATGGACTATAACCCACTGAAGTGCAAAGTTATCCATATGGGACCAAATAATTGTATGCAGACGTATTAAATGCAAAAGGCTTCAGGTCAAGTTATCGATTTGGACTCAGTAGATAATGAGAGAGATCTGGGTGTATCATTTGATAAACAGCTTAAATTCTACTGTCACACAAAAGCACAGGTCTCTAAGGCCAATCGAGCTCTTGGTCTGATCAAACGAACAATTTCTACTCGCCATCCCTTGGTAGTTAAAAAATTGTACACAGCTCATGTTTGCCCTCATCTGAAGTTTAGTTACCCAGTCGGCAGCTCTTCATATAAAAGTGACAGTGCATTATTAGAAGGAGTTAAAGGAGATCTACTAAATTATCAGCTCCGCATAAAGATATGGCATACCCTGAATACTTGAACAAACTTAACCTGCCCTTATTAGTTTACCGACGCCAAAGGGGGGATGTAATTGCATTGAATAATTTATTTCATAATAATATGATAGACCTGTTATTCTGCTCTACATTATATCCTTCAACAAGCGGTCATTCATTAACGTTGCAAAGGAAACATATAAAAAGACGAGAGAGACGGAACTTGTTTTGTATTCATGCAGTGCCAGCCTGGAACAGTCTTTCTGATTCTACTGTTTCAAGTTCTTCTATAAATTCTTTTAAAAAGGCTGTTGATTGTGAATGGGCAAGTGCCGAGTGGAAATATCACTGGGATGCTTCTGTGATATTCAGATAAACATCATTTCCAACCCAGCGAGAATTACAGGAGGCTATAGCCCCCTTAACTCGCTGGCAAGTGCAACTTACGGTAATTTTAAGGTTGAGAAATATAAATTGAATAGACCTACATAGAGTTGAATCTACATTTATTGGTATTAGTTTAGTATTCCTACTCTCGAGAAGGAAACACTATAAAATTCCTGAAGCTACTTTAAAACTTTCTAAAACACTTACTTAGATTATTCCCAATTATGGACTTTGTTACTTTAACCCCTACCCTAATGGACAAATATATAGCCCTAATTAGACATACTCTTTTTATCTTCTCATTAATTTAACAGTAAAGGAGCATCAGGAAGAAAAGAGTCAAACCCATGAAAATATATTGAGTATATACAATCTGTGCTATATATTTGCACAATAGGATGGGATGGGAGGTAAAGCAAAGCAGTATATGTTTAGGAACAATATAAACAAGTGTTTTACCATGATCTAAAGTAATTTCCAGCATTTTAAAGTGCTCTGTTCTGGTGAGTGGGAGTACTAGGTTGATACCTATATTTCCATCTGGAATAAAATGGGTAAAGTGAAGCAATGGGCTATTATGAAAGAGATTAGTAGGTATTTATCATTATTTTGTGGTAGTTTTCAAAGTTTCTGGTAGCTCTAATTATTTTCTAATAAGGAACAAGGTACCACTTTAAGGACTTGAAAGAAAATCTGCAAATGAAATATTAGTATAGGCTATACTTTCTGTATTTTGCTACTGCAAGTCAAACTATTTGTATATAAAGTCAAAGCCATGTTTTTTGGTACTAATAGTTGGTAAATTATCTTATTTCTGAAAGCTTCAGTTGCAGGCCTATACCACAAAGTTTGCCCGAGTTTACCCATTCCTTAATGCTCTGTCATCGTAACTCAACTATGCTACTTTGCAAGATGGCAAAAAACATGTCATTTACAATTATACCCTTAACCATATAGCTTTCAAAAAGGTAGATACTTGAATTGTTCTGCTGTTATTTAATTTTTATTTATAAGTAAGAACATAAACTTGATTTACCTCTTGTAAATACATTAAGAAAACAGGCAAACACATTCTAACCTCCATAAGAAAAGAGATGAAGTTCATAAATACTGGTCAAGGGGCATCATAGTCAAGTGAGATGGGGTATCACTTGACCATGTTTAAATGTAAAGGTGGCTGCTAGGGACTAGGAATGCAGCAGTCAACCCAAATTGGATTTTTTTTTTATCTGTAGTCCCAAATTCAATGTTTGGAAGCTTGTAAGATTCAGGCCGAATTTTGAATAAAATCCGCTTTTTTCTCCTATTTTCTGCTTTTTCTCAAGGCCTCCTCCTTCAACCTAGAACAATCAAAATAGGAATATACATTCTTAGCATCAATTTATATTGTAAAAGAAGTGGGTTTCTAGCCCCAACTCAAGAGCCATATAAACCACCATACAAGTGGTGTATGATACCATTTTTGTCTAAATGTTTAATAATACCTTCATTTAGTATTCACTCAAATATTTTGGTATTAGTTGAAGTAACACCATTTTGCCTGTAGTTTTATGGAGTATTTCTTTTTACCTTTTACAACACTGGAGCTATATAGAATTTTTTCCAATATGTAAAAATTGTTACAGTATCAATGGATTTTGAAAAAGACAAGCAAGACACTTACAGTTATTAAGTATCCAATTGTCTTTGAATATCCTTTTTTTGTATAATAAATTGTCGAGATACTAAACTATAAATTGTGCTAGTACTTTTTAATATCTTTGCATTTTAATTTGTAGCAGATCCAACTTGAAAGTTTCCTACTCTATGTATCTGACCATATGGACTATTACCTGATTGTTTTTGTTTCATTTAGAGTCCTGAGTGATGAGATCAACTTTCCGCAGCATATATAGAAATACAGCTGCAGGTGTTCCTATTAGCAGACATTACTCAAACAATGGACGCAATATGAACCTACAAAATCATGGATCTCATTCTGCTCCCAATGTCTCTGGAATAGAGCAAAGAAATCAGGCATCTGGGTTTGATAGTGACAATAGCAGTAATCCAGACACTGAAACTGAATCCTATCCAGAAGAGTTTAAATTCTGTCATTCAGAAAATGCTGGAGAGGTTGTTGCTATTTTTTATTGATTCATTCATTTATTTGTATAAAACAATTTAATCCATTACAGTTAAATTTTAAGGCACAACAGCAAAGTTTGAGCAAACCAAATATTTGAGCTATGCTTTAGTAGAGGAGTTTAAAGAAATAGGGACAAGCAACACTTAAAGAAAGAAACAGATACATTACAAAGAAACTTAATACACTACAAACTGAAGAGAGAAACTTAATGCACTTAAGAAGGAAACTTAATATGCTACAAAGCTTGAGTGTATCAAATATTTATGCCAAGCTTTAATAAAATAGAACTGAGACATTCAAAGAACACTTAAAGCAAGAAACATATACATTATAAAAAGGAACTTAATACTCTACAAACTTAAGAAAGAAATTGATATACTTAACAAGGAAACTTAATGTGCTATAAAGCTTGAGTGAGTCAAATATTTAAACTATACTTCAATAGAGGAGAAGAAATAAAATACACTCAAAGAGCACTTAAAGAAAGAGACAGATACACTACAAAGAAACTTTATACACTAGAAACTTAAGAAATAAAAATACTTGTATGATATACCTGCTACCCAATATTCTTCTAATATGTTTCTCTGACGCTCAATTCTAATGAAATATACCAAATTAAGATAAAATATAATACTTTATAACCAAATTTGGGCTATATTTTTGTTCATTAGGGGGGGGGGGGGTAAAGCATAGCGGGTCTGCATGCCTAATGTCTTAGGTACAATCATTCTTTATATTATGTAGTAAGAATTGCTTTCTAACTTCACACTGTGCAAATACTTAATGTGCTATAAAATTTGAGTGAGTGAAGTATAACCTACACTTTAATAAAGGAAAAAAAAAGAAAGTACACTCAAGGAACACTTAAAGACAAACAGATATACTACAATGAAACATAATGCACTACAAACTTAAGAAAGAGACTTAATGCATCAAAAAAATTAATAATTGTGCTCCTGATGAGATGATTGGTAATGGTAGTGATGATGAAGGGAAGAAAAGATGGTCTAATTGAATCAGACAGATTATTCCAAGTAGAAATACTTCAGTTGATGGGAACAGTCCGGGATTTATTTTTAGTTTCATAATTTAAAGAAAAAAGAGAAAATAATTTTTTTTGAAAAGGCATTGCCAGTCATAAAGAAAATAAGGAAATTGAAACATATTATTTATGTTGTACGAAGTAAATCCATCCTGCCCTCATTGCAATAAGAAAAAATCAGTACAGTAGGAAAAAAATGAAATTAAACAGATACTGTGAGATGAGTGAAAACTTGAAAACGAACTGCAAAAAAATAAAATTACAAAGGTATTTTCTGAAACATGAAGAAACGCTTCACAAAAAATCAAATTTTTTCAAGCTTTGAAGTCATAGTAAAGCATATACAACAAAAATTTTATCAAAAATTTATTGTCTATTCTCACTCTTCTGATAAAACCCTGTAAGCTCACTTTTTTGTAAAACCCTGTAATTTCTGTGTAATTTATGTCATCTAGTCTATTCTATTGATTAATAATGACGTTTCTTGGCAACACAGGTCCTTGCGTCAGACCCGAGTTAGCTGGGATCGTACCCTGGACTCCGTGTTGCCAACCAGGGATCAATGGGTGCCAAAGGGATGTACAGTTGTATCCAGGATTTAACCTTTAGCTTGATTCATATTGCATTTATGATACCTGGGCTTAAGTGGAAATCCCGCCTGAGTTTGGTTCAGAAGACTCCCTCTCCAGGAGCCCTAAAATCCGTCACTCATGTTTTGTTACCCCTTTGTGACAAACCCTGACAGTTATCTTTTTTGGTAGCTTCAATGCCTTTCTTGGTGGCTTAGAGTTGCAGCAAGTTTTTAGTAGCAGTAGTAGTTCTTATCTTTTTATGTCACGAACTTCCAAAATAGGTAAAAAATAAAGTCAGTCACCTCGCATTCTCCTCAGATTCTTTTGAACACAAGTGTTTAATTTTCTGACTCATTGTAACCTATTGCCTTTGGATGCCAAACCCCTTTGGAAGGGGGTGAAAACCTCTGACCAAGAAACGATGCATTCGCGCTGAGGGCTCATAAACGCTGTCTTTTATAAAATAGTCATTTGTTGTCCAGCTTTTTTATGTATGCTCTTGTCTGTTATGTATGCCTTTTGTTATGTACACCTTTAAAAGACCACTTCTTATCTCTCTCTATAGTCATGTAATAAAAAAGATATGCGGGGAGGGGGCGATCAATTACTAATGCCACTTCTTTTCTAGGGCATGAAATAATAAAATTGGGCATGTTAAGTAGGCATGGTTCTGAAACATTGGTGCTCTAATTGACAGGGGAGATTTGTTAGGTGTTTTCCAGATAAATTGTCTGCAGATTGTTTTGGATACTTGTCTGACTGACTGTATTTAAAACAGTAAGCTGTACGAAAAATGTGGTTCAATCCAGCTTTCTTGGGCTATAATGAAAGAAAGGTTGAGATGACTAGGACATGTTCTGTAGATGAAGGATGACGAATTGCCAAAGATCGTCCTTGTCAACCAGCCATCTAGGGTGGAAAAAAAGACAGGTCGTCCCCCAAAGCGGCAGGAGGGGGTCGTAAGGAAAGATTTAGGCGAAATAGGAACTTCCTGGGAGGGTTTAAAGAGAGAGGCTTCGAACAGATTGGGATGGAGAATGAGCGTGTGGTTCTGTGTTGGTCTCAGGTGGCTTGGTGCTGCAGTGAATTGTTGTTATTAGCAGTATTATATCATAATGGGTGAAAGCAGTCAGTTGCTGATCTAATGCAGACACTGTCTGAGACAGAAATGCAGCCCCAATTCTCCTAGATTGTGTTCAAGTGTTGCTAAGAAATAAAAACGAGAGAAATTGTGAAAGTCAAAAGACTCAACTAGCTAGGTGCTTGTTGCTTTTTGTGGGATGACTTGGTGTGTCTTGCAACCTCTAGACCATCAATGCAGCTACAATGGCGAGTTTTAAGCAGGGTTGGACAACCCTGCTTTAAAATATTGCTACAAACCGGTATGAGAGGTCACTCCTGTCTATAAAACCAATTTTTTTCTTTTATAAATTCATTATTTGTCACTACAGCTGTCAGGTATGAAAAGTTTCAGAAAATATGATGAAAACGGCTTGAAAATCCTTATATCTTTGTGATTTTTTCGCCTTTGTTGCCTTGCAATACTTGTATTTATGGACCACATTGAAAGTTTCTCTTGGCCAATGGATTGAGGACTCTGTGAAGGGGAGGCATTTTCTAGTTTGCTATTAGAAAAATCTACTTCCTTATACAAAAAGTAGGATTTAGAAGTATCACGACTATTGGCACGAAAGTAATTTATAATTGGGAGATTGTGCATAAAAGCAATATGTACTAGTTCAGTTTTTGCTCAAAAGGCAAAATAATTGATGTTTTAAGTGTTAATAAACCTTTTAAGGGTTGATACAAGAAACATACACCGTTGGTGGCACCTGAACAAGGAACCCGACGTTCCAATAAATTTAGAACAACAAACTTTTTGCCTGTTATGAAAAAACTGCTGTGTGTACTTGCAATTTTTAGGAAAGGGATTCCTCTCCTCAACTTTCGTCTTAGTGCCTAACCCTAGATTACTTTGAGAAAACGTCAAATGCACTTTTTTACCCTCCTTTCTTTCTACCCCCCCCTCCCACAAAAGAATCGACGTCTGTCCTTTAAGATTTTGAATTGCTTGCTTGTACTGAGATACTACCCTTAAAACTAAGTTTTATTCCTTGAATGCAAAATCCATCACTCCCATTTCTTGTGTGTTTGGTGAGAGGGAGGTGTTTAGACCTGGTGAACTTTTCGGGCTACGCCATACCCGTAGTATTTAGAGGATTATTTTCCCATTTGGTGAATTTTATCTTTTTTAGGTTTTGGAAGGGCTAAACAGTCTAAGACAAGAAGGAAAGCTTTGTGATGTGGTTTTGTCAGTGGAAGAACAAACTTTCCCTGCTCATAAATGTGTTTTATCTTCGTTTAGCTCTTATTTTCGTGTAAGTTTTCTTCATTGTTGTTTAATTCATTTTCTTTTATTTCATCTTAATTCTCTAATATTATTTTTTTTTATTTTTAAGATTGTCTTCATTTTCTTTCTGTTTAAGATGATGAATTGGCCCGTATGAGTTTTACTACAGTAGTAGCTATATTACTACTATGGTAGTATATATGATGATTTTTACTAAAAATAGTAGCATTAATATTCCTAGAAAAACTTACTACAGGTCGCAGTCCATTCAACCTCACTTTATATACTGCTTTATAATGCTAAAGTAAAGTCGTGTAACAATTTAAAATCAATCTCTGTCACGCCATGCCTAGCTACAGTGAAAGAATCTTTGATCTTGCAGCAGCTACTAGACCAATGTCTAGTAGCTGCCGCAAAATAAAAATTCTGTCACTTTAGCTCAAGGCCGTATCCAGGGGGGGGGGGGGTGTTGCCCGTTTTGAACCCCCCCCCACCCCGAAATTTTTGACCGAGTCGAAAATTAGTAAAAAAAATACCTGTAGGCCTAAAAACAAAACCTTACCTGAAAAAAAATACGCTCCCACACTAAATCTTATTGCATTTTGTGGGTAAACACTTCTGATGAGCTTACGCAGGATGTTAGACAAAGTCCACGGGGAAAAATTGGGTAACCCCCCCCCCCCCCCCGAACAAAAATCCTGGATCCGCTCTTGCTTTAGCTAGACATGGTGTTGCAGAGATTGTTGTAAATATGTTACTCGACTTGAGTGGGTGGGTTCACTTTGGAATGGCACGGATGTGGGCTTTTTCTCACGGTCTAGGAAAGATTCCGGGTGTAAAGCACTGATTTAAACATGATGTGCATTTTAAATAGTTAGATATCAATAAGTAGTTGACTGAAAGTAAGCGCCACGTTTAAATTTTTACAAATTTTTTACAAAATTGAGTAAAAGAGTTCAGAACATTCAAAATATTCAAAAAATTTTGAAGTATGTATATCAAAAGTATTTTTTAGAACCGAAAAATTTATGTTCCCCTTTTTAGTCCATTTGTACAACGTGGTTTAATTATTTTTTATGAAGTATTTATTTAACTCTTTTTGGTCTCCGGATCCGGATTCTCTGGATCAAGAATGATCTGGGGAATGCTGCATAATGATCCGGATCCAGATTCCGGTTTAATATATCAGAATAGAAAATTTCAGGTAAGGCAAAGCTGTATACAAAGTTTGAGCCAAATCGGATGAGAGGAAGGGGTCGAAAAAAGCATCTTAAATTCTTATCGACAGAGAAAGCCAATTAGTAAAACATGGTAAAAAAGAAACAGGCTCGTTCGTTTTTGATCTTGATGCGGTAGATAAAGATCTAGTACAGACATTTTTTCATGTGTAAAACAGTTTTAGTTAAAAAGTGCAAATATCGTTTCGCGCATCTCTACACACGTTGGGCACGTCCGTTTCATGACAACATAATTCCTTAAATTTTCTCCCCCGTAAAAACTCAGCGCTAATGTACAAACTTTGTTATTGAATTCGTTGCCACAGAATGACTTGAGCCTCTGTTTAGAAAAGAAAGCCTCATCACCACTTTTCTGCGATATCTAAAAAGATAGGATAAGTTTAAAAAAGCTCGTTGCTGCAGGGTAGCCAGATATCCCATTGGGTCATGATTAACCTGCAACTCATCGTGCTCTGATTTTACCTTAGAGGTTAAGTCTTCCATACTAGTGCTGCTGAACTGAGTGACACCTCTTCTGTACTGGCACAAATAAAGTGAGGATGACAGAAAAACTAAAGCCATAAAAATGATGAGAAAGAAAAATGGCATCGCGAAAAAAATATTGTGCAAATATGTTTGTTTGGCAGTCCACTGGTGACTTTTCAGGTAACTTTTATATTCCAGTTACAGCAGTTTTTCCATTTCATTTAATAATTTTTTTGGGAATAAATTTTCTGTTATGAATAAAGTGTAATTTCTGGCGCCATTAATCTACGATTTACATAGCTGGCTCATTCTTTTTATGGCAATCTGACCTGATTCAATCCGTGTTTGCATTTGGTGCTTTTATTGGAAAAATGCCTAACGAATTAGCCAATTGGAAATCCCATTTACCTATTGCTATGTGTCATTAATTGACTGTCTTTCCGGTTTTTCCGTTTAACGTCGATTGAAAACGAGGCTCAATGTAAATAAAACGTCCTCTTTTAGGCAAACAAGGATCTATTTTGTACTTCTTTCCGATTTAAATAGATGAATCTTTTTTTTTTATAAAACTGGATTGTGAGAATTCTGAATTGTAATAGTAATTGAAGGTGACGCAAGAAGAAGTTGAAAATCATGACTTTGAATGTGAAGCCACAGAAGATCGTGGCATTGAAGATATTTCGGTACTTGTATGATATAGCCCCTACCGATCAAGTTGTTCATTCATTGACGCATTATACAATCGTTTTTTTTTTCCCAGTTTCTTTTCAGCCCAGCGGGGAAAAAAAAAAAAAAAAGGCAAAAAAAAACCCAAAAAAAATACTTTGGGCCTTATTTTTCTCCCTTGGGGGGGGGGGGGTAAAGTATTTGGACAGTGTGAAGTTAGAAAACAATTCTTCCTTCATAATATGCAGAATAAATGTACCCAACACATTAGGCATGCAGACCCGCTATTCTTTACTCCCCCCCACTCCTCGTAATATGCAAATATATAGCCTAAATTTTTTTCGAACAGTATAATATGTTTGTCATACTTAGGTATATTTCATATTGAGCGTAAGAGAAGAATATTAGGTAGGGGCTATATCAGACAAGTACCGATTTTTCTATAGAACAAAACCTCTACAAGAGGTTGATTTCACAAATTTGAAATAATCCTTTTAGTTCTATTGTGTTCTTCCAGAAAATACTGGCTAAGCTGAGAAGTTGTAGAACAAACTATCGCGAAATTCGCGAGGTTCAATTAAAGGCCTCAGCTGTGCATTTATTAGCTGAAATTGTGGTTAAATACTCGACTATAACTGTAACGTTGCTGAATTTGTTGTGGTCTTAATTTTTGCATCTTGAAAACTAATATTTTTTTTTAATATAGTATTTTTTTTTCCACAGTTTCTTTGTGCAAGTTGATTATTGATTGGACGAATTAAACACCAATAGAAGGAAATTAAAAATTTCCTTATATTTGGAAATTTAAAATTTTCTTACATAAGTTTTGTTTTCAAACTGAACTTGTGGACTTAATTTTAGGCTTAATTTGTAAAGAATCCCGTTTCCAAATGCTATATGCAAAGTTGACCCCTCTTCCTGCTTACCATCTCCTTCCTTTTCTACCACCCTTTTCCTTCCCAAATTCTACCATGTGACCTTCCTTCCTTTCTTCCTTCTCTACCATCTTTTTTCTTTCCAAATTCTATTATGTGGTTTAATCAAATATTTGGACAAAAGGAGACGGGAGAAGCCCTACTCTAAGATTGGTTCAAAGATTTTCATAGAAAAAATCGTGGCCTAATAAAGCTTTTTTGACACCTTTTGCTACCTCCTCTAGTTAAACCTGTGTACACCTTTGCTACTATTTATGTATATATTTTAGGCAATGTTTAATGGTGATATGGCTGAGTCAAAACAAGATGTCGTTCGCTTGAATGGGATAGACGCTTCATCCTTGAGTTTGCTACTTCAATTTGCTTATACGAGTGAAATTATGATAACATTGACTAATGTCCAAAGTTTGTTGACTGCTTCCAACTTGCTCCAGGTATGATTCTAACTCTTGCCCAATGTCCTCTATTTTATATCGTATCTGTACTCTTTTATCTGTAGTCTAAACTCAGGATTATCCAAGGGAATAATACGTTTGGTCAGACGTTTGAACTGGAGTTGGCCCCTGATGAATAAGGAAGCCGCCTAGTTTTAACTAGATTTTGGAGGTATTAATAATAGAATGCTAGTTGCTCATTTTATGAAAAAAAATGCAGGGTATCAGTCATAGTAGTATATGTCCCTGTAAAACTGATTGATTTAAGTAAGTAAGTAAGTATGACGGCACTAGACCCTTAAGGTTCAAACCGGCGATGCTGATCTCCGTTTCGTGGCCCTTCAGCCAGGAAGTGTAATGGGGGGCTGGGGGCCAGCCATCCTGTGCTTTCACACACCCTTCCTGCTTACCTTCCCCAGATTTCTCCAGGTACCCATTTAGAGCTGGGTCGACTCTGGCTAAGCTTACAGAGTCACACCACTGACCCGCGTCCAAAAGCAAATAACTGGCCACGCCAGGAATCGAACCCGTGCCCCTTGGACAAAGAATTCTCAACCCAGCGTACGTCCACTTAGCCAGGACGGAACTGATTGATGGGGAAAGTAATGACTCAGATGAATTTTACTTACATCTGCAGGAACAAATAGACAGGATCCCAGATAGAAATTTGGTATTTTAAAAGTGGGTTTGAATACCCAGGTTGGTAGCAATAAGTATAAGTTGTATCCTTGCCTAGGTAAATTTGGTGTTGGAAAGGAAAATATTAACGGCTACAGACTGCTACAAATTCGTATATATGACAATCTAGCTATAACCATTACAGTGTTTGGTCACAAAATGGCCCATAAGTTAACATGGTACTCACATGGCGGTAAGACGGCCAACCTTATTGATTATGCTATTGTAAACTGAAGACTTGCAGGGTCGACACAAGACACTAGAGTATATAGGAGAACTCTTATTGATGTTAAAAGGAAATACATTGGACCCCCGGTAATCCGGCCCCTGTCTAATCTAGCGCCCCCTTTAATCTGACATGTCTATTATTATTGAACATTTTTGACAATCTTCGCGAATGTAGATAATGCATGATTGAACAGTTTACAGCTTGTACGCGCTACTGCTATTGTGCTCGACACGTAAGTATTGGTTTTTGGTTTTGATTGCATAGCTTGAATTTAACTAAATGTGATAGCGGTGCGGCCTGTGCCGCCTGCTTTTGAAATAAGAATCAAAAGTCCAACCAATAGAAGAAATGTTAAAAAAAGTTAATATGAAATATTTGGTTTTTGTTCTTTGTCAATCATGGAATTTATTACTTCACCAACTATTACATCGTCTTAGGAAACGGCAAGGCCAGATTTTGCCATTACTCCTTGCAACTATCCACAATTCAATGTAACTTCGGTAGTAATAGAGCAATTTGCTGCTGAAATATATATAATATGATATATATATATATATATATAATATGATATGAATATAATATGATATGAATATAATATGATATATATAATATGATATGAATATATATATATATATAATATGAATATGAAATATATATAAATATGATAAGTTCGGACGGTTTGAAATCTAGTGGCGCGGAATGGATAAAGAGGAAAGTATTTTTATATGCAATATCTGACGAAGAGATTATAAAAGGTATTTCTTGTTCTATAATAATAAATCAGGAAGGTGACGACGATATAATTGCAAATACTCCGCTAGTGAACGACTAGCCTTTCAACTAGGTTAAACAAAAAATGTAATGAATATTTTTCCGTTCCATAAATTGATCGATTCATATTATGATTTTAATTCATAGTTCTTGATGATTTTAGTACAAATGTACATTTGTTTGTACAATTATTTCCTAATGTAAAGTATTATTTTTTGTAAGTTCTGTAGCATTAATAATACTAATTCTATAATAAAATGTAAGTTCTCCTATTACGATGTTTAGTTTGGTAAATTCAACATACATAGTGAATTATGATTTGTAGCAGAGATCACTACATCATAAAGATTCTGTTTCATCGGCTTTAAAGAAAAATTCTAAGTCTGAACATTTCACTTCAGCCCTTTCGGAACGTATTTTTAATTTTCCACACCATTTTATTTTGTTTGATAATGTCTCTTGGATTTCCAGGGACTGGGGTTTAAAGAAAAATTTTCGCAGAACTCTTGAAATTAAGAAAATTGTATTCAGGAATATAGCTTTAAATCGTGACACGGGTGAATTTGGTTTGAACTCTATCTATGATAATTTATTAAAATCTGATAGAGTATAGTTCAATTCACCCAATATAGTTAACATCTGTCCAAGTATTAGTTCATTCAACGCTAATGAACCGGATCCAAGAAGGTCAAAGAGACTAGCTTCCGCTTTTACTTTGAAAAGAATTAGATTATTAAACAATATCTAATTTTATTTTATTTCGTATATAAATTATTGTTTTTAATTGTTTTAGTTTAGTTTTACTACTTATAACGGTCACTGCATATGTGACCGAAATATCTAGTATTTTTGTAAAAATTTATCACGGTTTGTAAAAGTTATCACTGTCTATTAAAAGATTTTATTCCTTTTTGAACTTTTACTTATCATACAGGTAAGCATATGGATGGAATATTTCTTGTTACATTTCAAAGATTTCAGCTAAAATTTTGCCGACCAGAGAAACCAACTTTTCAACTCAGGTTGAAATTAGATTCGAACCTAATATTTGTCCACATGAAAACATTTTTTTTTTATCTAGCGAAGTTAAGTCTAGCTATTGAAGCAGTAGAATTCGACAATTGTCGATAGTTTTGCCGGCCAGAGAAATATTTGCTTTAACGAAGGTTTGAATTTGAAGCATATCAAATATTTGCCTACATGAAAGATTGTTTATTTGGTGACAAGAAATCTGGTTATTAAATCAGAATCAAACGCTTTTCAGAATTTAGCTCAAAGGTATGAAATTCTTTACCAAATGGAGTTTTTGTTTTCTTTCAAGGTCATGTCTGTTCGTGCTGCTTGCTGCCACTTCTTAGAGAAGCATATTGACGCCACTAATTGTGTTGGTATCCTCTGTTTTGCTGAACAACTAGGATGCCAAGAACTACAAGCCAAGGCTGAAGGATATACTCTGAAGTAAGATTAATTTAGCTCCCGTTTTTGAGTTTACTTATTACGTTTGTGTCTAACTTAGGATAAATCAAGTATTGATAAGATCAGTTAAACTGATAACGAAGTCGAAGAAGTAAGATAAGAAAAAATTTCAGAAGTTGAAGTTGGCACAGGCAATAAGGTTTTTAGGGCCAGGGTAGATTGTTAGCAGCTGGTTTTGTATTAAATCAGGAGTTAAGCAGGGCTGTGTTCTATCCCCCTTTATATGGATTATTTTGATGGACTTTGTTTTAAGGAGCACAGGAAAGGCAATGGGAGACCACGGAATCAAATGGGGAGGAAAAAGTCTCCTGGACTTGGATTATGCTGATGATTTAAGCATCCTAGATGAAAGTGTGAGCAAAATGAATGAAGTTTTAGAGGTTTTGCTAGTTCAGGGTGCTAGAATTGGTTTGAAAATTAATGTTAGGAAGACTAAGTCACTAAGGCTA
Source organism: Artemia sp. Kazakhstan ARC1039 (assembly GCA_029168905.1). Lineage (NCBI taxonomy): Eukaryota > Metazoa > Arthropoda > Branchiopoda > Anostraca > Artemiidae > Artemia > Artemia sp. Kazakhstan ARC1039. The sequence continues at coordinate 35,274 of JAQQPU010002626.1, forward strand.
GGAATAAGTGAAAATGAAAAGGTGACATTGGGTAATGAAAAGATTGATCAGGTGAGTAGCTTCACTTACCGTGGTAGTATTATTAGTAAAGATGGTGGGAGCAGTGAAGATGTTAAAAATAGAATAGCCAAGGCTCAGGGTGTTTTTTCAGAGTTAAAAAAAGTCTGGAAGAATAGGAAGATAAGTCTGCAAACCAAGATTAGAATATTAGAAGCTACAGTGATGACAGTGGTCAAATATGGCTCTGAAGCATGGACGCTCCGGAAAGCGGATGAAGATTTGCTAGATGTTTTCCAGAGAAATTGCTTGAGGATTGTTCTGGGTACCCGGCTGACTGACCGTATTTCAAACAATAGGCTATACGAAAAATGTGGTTCAATGCCGCTCTCTAGGGCTATAATGAAAGAAAGGTTGAGGTGGTTAGGGTACGTTGTGCGGATGAAGGATGACAGATTGCCGAAGGTTGTTCTTTTCGGCCAAACATCTAGGGCTAAATGGAAAGCAGGTCGTCCCCGTCTGGGGTGGGAGGACGTCATAAAGAAAGATTTAAAGGAAATGGGAACTTCGTGGGTGGGTGTGAAAAGGGAGGCTTTGAATAGATTGGGGTGGAGGAGGATCGTGCGTAGCTGTGTTGGCCTCAGGCGGCTTGGTGCTGCGGTGAGTTGTTAGTAGTAGTAGTAGTAGATTGTTAAAAATACGGATTTTTCGTCAGTGATCATGATGAATTATATTAGCTGATTATAATCCATTACCTCTTAAACTAATAGATTGTATTGCATGAATCATATTAGGCAACTAAAACAAACTTTTCATGGGGAATTATTTGGCAACTACTTTGCTCCTAAAGGATGTAATATAGAAGATATTAAACCTATTGGTAGGGAGCTTTGGAGCGCAAATTATTCCGATTAATTCTAAGGAAAACCAACCCATCTGATGTTAGCTCCTACCTGCTGAACTATATTTATTTCTAAATGAGGCTTTTACGAACTTGAGCCCCAGCCCTGAAATTGCATTTTCTTGTATGTCTTGATTTGTTATTTCATCAGTTAATCCAAAGCAGCTAAGCCGGTTTATTCCACATAATATTCCAGAGATATGGAATATTGTGATTGGCCAGCAAAAATACGTCACAAAATTAAACCAATGGAATTGAAGTACACTCTAACACGGAAGTATAGGACAGTAGCATCTATTTTTCTCTTGGGTTTTAGATTCTCTGTGGTTTATCTNGGGGGGGGGGGGGGGGGGGGGGGGGGGGGGGGGGGCAGTTGCCCTCCAATCACTTTCTACTATTAAAAAGGGCACTAGCCCTTTGAATTTACAATCGAATGACCTTTTTTTAAGTTTCTACGACAACGCCTTCTATAAAAACCTTATATGCCCCCAGGGCATAATTTAAAGCCCTTGCCGCAAGGGTTGTGGGCAGTGTCCTCCTCAAAAACAAATTTTCTATGTGGAAATCAACTACGATGAACAAAATTGCCAGCTCAAAATTTGATTGGATGTGTTTTGGGGAATGAAGGGCGTGGGGGGGGCTAGTTGCCCTCCAATTACTTTCGACTGTTAAAAAGGGCACTAGCCCTTTGAATTTCCAATGGAATGAGCTTTTTTATGTTTCTACGACAACACCTTCTATAAAAACCTTATATGCCCCCAGGGCATAACTTAAAACCCTTGCCCCGAGGGTTGTGGGGGAGTGTCCTCCTCATAAAAGTTTCCTATCTGGAAATCAACTACGCTGAACAAAATGGTTATCTCAAAATTTTTACGGAATGTGTTTGGGGGAATGATGGGCGTGGGGGGGGGGCTAGCTGCCCACCAATCACTTTTGGCTATTAAAAAGGGTACTAGCCACTCCAATTTCAAATTGAATGAGCCCTTTTCCAAGTTTCTACGACAACTCCTTCGATACGAAGTGCCCGGGTATGGAGGAAAAAAAATAATACGTTGTGGCAACATCGTTCTTTACGATGGCAACATCATTTTTGAAATAAAGGTGGGTGAGAGACGGGGTCTAGTTGCCCTCAAATCACTTTCGACTATTAAAAAGGGTACTAAACCTTTGAATTTCAAATCGAAATAGCCCTTTTTCAAGTTTCTACGACAAAGATTTCAATAAAAACTTATATGCCCCTAGGGCATAACTTATAACCCTTGCCCTGAAGACCTTGGGGGGAGTTTCCTGCTCAAAAGTACAATTTCCTGAACTTTAACTGCGTGGAACAAAATGGCTATCTCTAATTTTGATTGGATGTGTTTGGGGAAATGGTGGGCGTGGAAGGGGTATTAGTTGCCTTCCAATTACTTTCGACTATTAAAAAGGGCACTATTCATTTCAATTTCTAATCGAATGAGCCCCTTTTCAAGTTTCTACGACAATACGTTCTATAAAAACTTTATATGTCCCCAGGGTATAAATTATAACCCTTGTCCTGAGGGCTGTGAGGGGGTTGTCATCCTCAAAGACCTAATTTACAGAGCTTAAAACTGCGTTGAATAATGTGTCTATCTCAAAATTTTGATTGGGTGTGTTTGGGGGAATGATGGGCATGGGGGGGGGCTAGTTGCCCTCCAATCACTTTCGACTATTAAAAAGGGCACTAGCCCTTTGAATTTACAACCGAATGAGCTTTTTTTAAGTTTCTACGACAACTTCTATGAAAACCTTAAATGCCCCCAGGGCATAATTTAAAGCCCTTGCCGCGAGGGTTGTGGGGAGTGTCTTCCTTAAAAATATGTGTGTTTATATTGTAAAAAATATGTTGTAATTCCCCTCGAAAGGCTCCATGGCCAGGAATACAAGGGGGAATGAGAAAAAAAA